>CAKAJA020000588.1:0-29152 GCA_916610235.2 Lasioglossum morio | reverse complement strand
CTTTTAATTTCATGGCAATTCCTGGTTTCTGCGACATATTCGCGTATTTGCATACAAATGCATCGATTTTTCACGCAAAACAACGAATCGGTACAGAAACAGACGTGTGGCACAAAGATTCATCGATTCTTGCATAAACTCGATTATATCGCTTAATTTCATGGCAATTCCTGGTTTCTGCGACATATTCGCGTATTTGCATACAAATGCATCAATTTTTCACGCAAAACAACGAATCGGTACAGCAACAGACGTGTGGCACAAAGATTCATCGATTCTTGCATAAACTCGATAATATCTTTTAATTTCATGGCAATTCCTGGTTTCTGCGACATATTCGCGTATTTGCATACAAATGCATCAATTTTTCACGCAAAACAACGAATCGGTACAGCAACATACGTGTGGCACAAAGATTCATCGATTCTTGCATAAACTCGATTATATCTTTTAATTTCATGGCAATTCCTGGTTTCTGCGACATATTCGCGTATTTGCATACAAATGCATCGATTTTTCACGCAAAACAACGAATCGGTACAGAAACAGACGTGTGGCACAAAGATTCATCGATTGTTGCATAACCTCGATTATATCGCTTAATTTCATGGCAATTCCTGGTTTCTGCGACATATTCGCGTATTTGCATACAAATGCATCGATTTTTCACGCAAAACAACGAATCGGTACAGAAACAGACGTGTGGCACAAAGATTCCTCGATTCTTGCATAAACTCGATTATATCGCTTAATTTCATGGCAATTCCTGGTTTCTTCGACATATTCGCGTATTTGCATACAAATGCATCGATTTTTCACGCAAAACAACGAATCGGTACAGAAACAGACGTGTGTCACAAAGATTCATCGATTCTTGCATAAACTCGATTATATCGCTTAATTTCATGGCAATTCCTGGTTTCTGCGACATATTCGCGTATTTGCATACAAATGCATCGATTTTTCACGCAAAACAACGAATCGGTACAGAAACAGACGTGTGGCACAAAGATTCATCGATTCTTGCATAACCTCGATTATATCGCTTAATTTCATGGCAATTCCTGGTTTCTTCGACATATTCGCGTATTTGCATACAAATGCATCGATTTTTCACGCAAAACAACGAATCGGTACAGAAACAGACGTGTGGCACAAAGATTCATCGATTCTTGCATAAACTCGATTATATCGCTTAATTTCATGGCAATTCCTGGTTTCTGCGACATATTCGCGTATTTGCATACAAATGCATCGATTTTTCACGCAAAACAACGAATCGGTACAGAAACAGACGTGTGGCAGAAAGATTCCTCGATTCTTGCATAAACTCGATTACATCGCTTAATTTCATGGCAATTCCTGGTTTCTTCGACATATTCGCGTATTTGCATACAAATGCATCGATTTTTCACGCAAAACAACGAATCGGTACAGAAACAGACGTGTGGCACAAAGATTCATCGATTCTTGCATAAACTCGATTATATCGCTTAATTTCATGGCAATTCCTGGTTTCTGCGACATATTCGCGTATTTGCATACAAATGCATCAATTTTTCACGCAAAACAACGAATCGGTACAGCAACATACGTGTGGCACAAAGATTCATCGATTCTTGCATAAACTCGATTATATCTTTTAATTTCATGGCAATTCCTGGTTTCTTCGACATATTCGCGTATTTGCATACAAATGCATCGATTTTTCACGCAAAACAACGAATCGGTACAGAAACAGACGTGTGGCACAAAGATTCATCGATTCTTGCATAAACTCGATTATATCGCTTAATTTCATGGCAATTCCTGGTTTCTGCGACATATTCGCGTATTTGCATACAAATGCATCAATTTTTCACGCAAAACAACGAATCGGTACAGCAACATACGTGTGGCACAAAGATTCATCGATTCTTGCATAAACTCGATTATATCTTTTAATTTCATGGCAATTCCTGGTTTCTGCGACATATTCGCGTATTTGCATACAAATGCATCGATTTTTCACGCAAAACAACGAATCGGTACAGAAACAGACGTGTGGCACAAAGATTCATCGATTCTTGCATAAACTCGATTATATCGCTTAATTTCATGGCAATTCCTGGTTTCTTCGACATATTCGCGTATTTGCATACAAATGCATCGATTTTTCACGCAAAACAACGAATCGGTACAGAAACAGACGTGTGGCACAAAGATTCATCGATTCTTGCATAAACTCGATTATATCGCTTAATTTCATGGCAATTCCTGGTTTCTGCGACATATTCGCGTATTTGCATACAAATGCATCAATTTTTCACGCAAAACAACGAATCGGTACAGCAACAGACGTGTGGCACAAAGATTCATCGATTCTTGCATAAACTCGATTATATCTTTTAATTTCATGGCAATTCCTGGTTTCTGCGACATATTCGCGTATTTGCATACAAATGCATCAATTTTTCACGCAAAACAACGAATCAGTACAGAAGCAGACGTTTGGCACAAAGATTCCTCGATTCTTGCATAAACTCGATTATATCTTCTAATTTCATGGCAATTCCTGGTTTCTTCGACATATTCGCGTATTTGCATACAAATGCATCGATTTTTCACGCAAAACAACGAATCGGTACAGAAACAGACGTGTGGCACAAAGATTCATCGATTCTTGCATAAACTCGATTATATCGCTTAATTTCATGGCAATTCCTGGTTTCTGCGACATATTCGCGTATTTGCATACAAATGCATCAATTTTTCACGCAAAACAACGAATCAGTACAGAAGCAGACGTTTGGCACAAAGATTCATCGATTCTTGCATAAACTCGATTATATCTTCTAATTTCATGGCAATTCCTGGTTTCTGCGACATATTAGCGTATTTGCATACAAATGCATCAATTTTTCACGCAAAACAACGAATCAGTACAGAAACAGACGTGTGGCAAAAAGATTCATCGATTCCTGCATAAACTCGATTATATCGCTTAATTTCATGGCAATTCCTGGTTTCTGCGACATATTCGCGTATTTGCATACAAATGCATCAATTTTTCACGCAAAACAACGAATCGGTACAGAAACAGACGTGTGGCACAAAGATTCATCGATTCTTGCATAAACTCGATTATATCGCTTAATTTCATGGCAATTCCTGGTTTCTGCGACATATTCGCGTATTTGCATACAAATGCATCAATTTTTCACGCAAAACAACGAATCAGTACAGAAGCAGACGTTTGGCACAAAGATTCATCGATTCTTGCATAAACTCGATTATATCTTCTAATTTCATGGCAATGCCTGGTTTCTGCGACATATTAGCGTATTTGCATACAAATGCATCAATTTTTCACGCAAAACAACGAATCAGTACAGAAACAGACGTGTGGCAAAAAGATTCATCGATTCCTGCATAAACTCGATTATATCGCTTAATTTCATGGCAATTCCTGGTTTCTGCGACATATTCGCGTATTTGCATACAAATGCCTCAATTTTTCACGCAAAACAACGAATCGGTACAGAAACAGACGTGTGGCACAAAGATTCATCGATTCTTGCATAAACTCGATTATATCTTTTAATTTCATGGCAATTCCTGGTTTCTGCGACATATTCGCATATTTGCATACAAATGCATCGATTTTTCACGCAAAACAACGAATCAGTACAGAAGCAGACGTTTGGCACAAAGATTCCTCGATTCTTGCATAAACTCGATTATATCTTCTAATTTCATGGCAATTCCTGGTTTCTTCGACATATTCGCGTATTTGCATACAAATTCATCGATTTTTCACGCAAAACAACGAATCGGTACAGAAACAGACGTGTGGCACAAAGATTCATCGATTCTTGCATAAACTCGATTATATCGCTTAATTTCATGGCAATTCCTGGTTTCTGCGACATATTCGCGTATTTTCCTACAAATGCATCGATTTTTCAAGCAAAACAACGAATCGGTACAGAAACAGACGTGTGGCACAAAGATTCATCGATTCTTGCATAAACTCGATTATATCTTTTAATTTCATGGCAATTCCTGGTTTCTGCGACATATTCGCATATTTGCATACAAATGCATCGATTTTTCACGCAAAACAACGAATCGGTACAGAAACAGACGTGTGGCACAAAGATTCATCGATTCTTGCATAAACTCGATTATATCTTTTAATTTCATGGCAATTCCTGGTTTCTGCGACATATTCGCGTATTTTCCTACATATGCATCGATTTTTCACGCAAAACAACGAATCGGTACAGAAACAGACGTGTGGCACAAAGATTCATCGATTCTTGCATAAACTCGATTATATCGCTTAATTTCATGGCAATTCCTGGTTTCTGCGACATATTCGCGTATTTGCAAACAAATGCATCAATTTTTCACGCAAAACAACGAATCGGTACAGCAACAGACGTGTGGCACAAAGATTCATCGATTCTTGCATAAACTCGATTATATCTTTTAATTTCATGGCAATTCCTGGTTTCTGCGACATATTAGCGTATTTGCATACAAATGCATCAATTTTTCACGCAAAACAACGAATCAGTACAGAAACAGACGTGTGGCAAAAAGTTTCATCGATTCCTGCATAAACTCGATTATATCGCTTAATTTCATGGCAATTCCTGGTTTCTGCGACATATTCGCGTATTTGCATACAAATGCATCAATTTTTCACGCAAAACAACGAATCGGTACAGAAACAGACGTGTGGCACAAAGATTCATCGATTCTTGCATAAACTCGATTATATCTTTTAATTTCATGGCAATTCCTGGTTTCTGCGACATATTCGCATATTTGCATACAAATGCATCGATTTTTCACGCAAAACAACAAATCGGTACAGAAACAGACGTGTGGCACAAAGAATCATCGATTCTTGCATAAACTCGATTATATCTTTTAATTGCATGGCAATTCCTGGTTTCTGCGACATATTCGCGTATTTGCATACAAATGCATCGATTTTTCACGCAAAACAACGAATCGGTACAGAAACAGACGTGTGGCACAAAGATTCATCGATTCTTGCATAAACTCGATTATATCGCTTAATTTCATGGCAATTCCTGGTTTCTTCGACATATTAGCGTATTTGCATACAAATGCATCAATTTTTCACGCAAAACAACGAATCGGTACAGAAACAGACGTGTGGCTAAAAGAATCATCGATTCTTGCATAAACTCGATTATATCGCTTAATTTCATGGCAATTGCGGGTTTCTGCGACATATTCGCGTATTTGCATACAAATGCATCGATTTTTCACGCAAAACAACGAATCGGTACAGAAACAGACGTGTGGCACAAAGATTCATCGATTCTTGCATAAACTCGATTATATCTTTTAATTTCATGGCAATTCCTGGTTTCTGCTACATATTCGCGTATTTGCATACAAATGCATCGATTTTTCACGCAAAACAACGAATCGGTACAGAAACAGACGTGTGGCACAAAGATTCATCGATTCTTGCATAAACTCGATTATATCGCTTAATTTCATGGCAATTCCTGGTTTCTTCGACATATTAGCGTATTTGCATACAAATGCATCGATTTTTCACGCAAAACAACGAATCGGTACAGAAACAGACGTGTGGCACAAAGGTTCATCGATTCTTGCATAAACTCGGTTATATCGCTTAATTTCATGGCAATTCCTGGTTTCTGCTACATATTCGCGTATTTGCATACAAATGCATCGATTTTTCACGCAAAACAACGAATCGGTATAGAAACAGACGTGTGGCACAAAGATTCATCGATTCTTGCATAAACTCGATTATATCGCTTAATTTCATGGCAATTCCTGGTTTCTTCGACATATTCGCGTATTTGCATACAAATGCATCGATTTTTCACGCAAAACAACGAATCGGTACAGCAACAGACGTGTGGCACAAAGATTCATCGATTCTTGCATAAACTCGGTTATATCTTTTAATTTCATGGCAATTCCTGGTTTCTGCGACATATTCGCGTATTTGCATACAAATGCATCGATTTTTCACGCAAAACAACGAATCAGTACAGAAGCAGACGTTTGGCACAAAGATTCATCGATTCTTGCATAAACTCGGTTATATCGCTTAATTTCATGGCAATTCCTGGTTTCTGCTACATATTCGCGTATTTGAATACAAATGCATCGATTTTTCACGCAAAACAACGAATCGGTACAGAAACAGACGTGTGGCACAAAGATTCATCGATTCTTGCATAAACTCGATTATATCTTTTAATTTCATGGCAATTGCGGGTTTTCTGCGACATATTCGCGTATTTTCCTACAAATACATCGATTTTTCACGCAAAACAACGAATCGGTACAGAAACAGACGTGTGGCACAAAGATTCATCGATTCTTGCATAAACTCGGTTATATCGCTTAATTTCATGGCAATTCCTGGTTTCTGCTACATATTCGCGTATTTGCATACAAATGCATCGATTTTTCATGCAAAACAACAAATCGGTACAGAAACAGACGTGTGGCACAAAGATTCATCGATTCTTGCATAAACTCGATTATATCGCTTAATTTCATGGCAATTCCTGGTTTCTGCGACATATTCGCGTATTTGCATACAAATGCATCAATTTTTCACGCAAAACAACGAAACGGTACAGCAACAGACGTGTGGCACAAAGATTCATCGATTCTTGCATAAACTCGATTATATCGCTTAATTTCATGGCAATTCCTGGTTTCTGCGACATATTCGCGTATTTGCATAAAAATGCATCGATTTTTCACGCAAAACAACAAATCGGTACAGAAACAGACGTGAGGCACAAAGAATCATCGATTCTTGCATAAACTCGATTATATCTTTTAATTTCATGGCAATTGCGGGTTTTCTGCGACATATTCGCGTATTTTCCTACAAATGCATCAATTTTTCACGCAAAACAACGAATCGGTACAGAAACAGACGTGTGGCAAAAAGATTCATCGATTCTTGCATAAACTCGATTATATCTTTTAATTTCATGGCAATTGCGGGTTTTCTGCGACATATTCGCGTATTTTCTTACAAATGCATCGATTTTTCACGCAAAACAACGAATCGGTACAGAAACAGACGTGTGGCACAAAGATTCATCGATTCTTGCATAAACTCGGTTATATCGCTTAATTTCATGGCAATTCCTGGTTTCTGCTACATATTCGCGTATTTGCATACAAATGCATCGATTTTTCACGCAAAACAACGAATCGGTACAGAAACAGACGTGTGGCACAAAGATTCATCGATTCTTGCATAAACTCGATTATATCGCTTAATTTCATGGCAATTCCTGGTTTCTTCGACATATTCGCGTATTTGCATACAAATGCATCGATTTTTCACGCAAAAACAACGAATCGGTACAGAAACAGACGTGTGGCACAAAGATTCATCGATTCTTGCATAAACTCGATTATATCGCTTAATTTCATGGCAATTCCTGGTTTCTGCGACATATTCGCGTATTTGCATACAAATGCATCAATTTTTCACGCAAAACAACGAATCGGTACAGCAACAGACGTGTGGCACAAAGATTCATCGATTCTTGCATAAACTCGATTATATCTTTTAATTTCATGGCAATTCCTGGTTTCTGCGACATATTCGCGTATTTGCATACAAATGCATCGATTTTTCACGCAAAACAACAAATCGGTACAGAAACAGACGTGAGGCACAAAGAATCATCGATTCTTGCATAAACTCGATTATATCTTTTAATTTCATGGCAATTTCTGGTTTCTGCGACATATTCGCGTATTTGCATACAAATGCATCGATTTTTCACGCAAAACAACGAATCGGTACAGAAACAGACGTGTGGCACAAAGATTCATCGATTCTTGCATAAACTCGATTATATCTTTTAATTTCATGGCAATTTCTGGTTTCTGCGACATATTCGCGTATTTGCATACAAATGCATCGATTTTTCACGCAAAACAACGAATCGGTACAGAAACAGACGTGTGGCACAAAGATTCATCGATTCTTGCATAAACTCGATTATATCGCTTAATTTCATGGCAATTGCGGGTTTTCTGCGACATATTCGCGTATTTTCCTACAAATGCATCGATTTTTCACGCAAAACAACGAATCGGTACAGAAACAGACGTGTGGCACAAAGATTCATCGATTCTTGCATAAACTCGGTTATATCGCTTAATTTCATGGCAATTCCTGGTTTCTGCTACATATTCGCGTATTTGCATACAAATGCATCGATTTTTCACGCAAAACAACGAATCGGTACAGAAACAGACGTGTGGCACAAAGATTCATCGATTCTTGCATAAACTCGATTATATCGCTTAATTTCATGGCAATTCCTGGTTTCTTCGACATATTCGCGTATTTGCATACAAATGCATCGATTTTTCACGCAAAAACAACGAATCGGTACAGAAACAGACGTGTGGCACAAAGATTCATCGATTCTTGCATAAACTCGATTATATCGCTTAATTTCATGGCAATTCCTGGTTTCTGCGACATATTCGCGTATTTGCATACAAATGCATCAATTTTTCACGCAAAACAACGAATCGGTACAGCAACAGACGTGTGGCACAAAGATTCATCGATTCTTGCATAAACTCGATTATATCTTTTAATTTCATGGCAATTCCTGGTTTCTGCGACATATTCGCGTATTTGCATACAAATGCATCGATTTTTCACGCAAAACAACAAATCGGTACAGAAACAGACGTGAGGCACAAAGAATCATCGATTCTTGCATAAACTCGATTATATCTTTTAATTTCATGGCAATTTCTGGTTTCTGCGACATATTCGCGTATTTGCATACAAATGCATCGATTTTTCACGCAAAACAACGAATCGGTACAGAAACAGACGTGTGGCACAAAGATTCATCGATTCTTGCATAAACTCGATTATATCTTTTAATTTCATGGCAATTTCTGGTTTCTGCGACATATTCGCGTATTTGCATACAAATGCATCGATTTTTCACGCAAAACAACGAATCGGTACAGAAACAGACGTGTGGCACAAAGATTCATCGATTCTTGCATAAACTGGATTATATCGCTTAATTTCATGGCAATTGCGGGTTTTCTGCGACATATTCGCGTATTTTCCTACAAATGCATCGATTTTTCACGCAAAACAACGAATCGGTACAGAAACAGACGTGTGGCACAAAGATTCATCGATTCTTGCATAAACTCGGTTATATCGCTTAATTTCATGGCAATTCCTGGTTTCTGCTACATATTCGCGTATTTGCATACAAATGCATCGATTTTTCACGCAAAACAACGAATCGGTACAGAAACAGACGTGTGGCACAAAGATTCATCGATTCTTGCATAAACTCGATTATATCGCTTAATTTCATGGCAATTCCTGGTTTCTTCGACATATTCGCGTATTTGCATACAAATGCATCGATTTTTCACGCAAAAACAACGAATCGGTACAGAAACAGACGTGTGGCACAAAGATTCATCGATTCTTGCATAAACTGGATTATATCGCTTAATTTCATGGCAATTCCTGGTTTCTGCGACATATTCGCGTATTTGCATACAAATGCATCATTTTTTCACGCAAAACAACGAATCGGTACAGCAACAGACGTGTGGCACAAAGATTCATCGATTCTTGCATAAACTCGATTATATCTTATAATTTCATGGCAATTCCTGGTTTCTGCGACATATTCGCGTATTTGCATACAAATGCATCGATTTTTCATGCAAAACAACAAATCGGTACAGAAACAGACGTGTGGCACAAAGATTCATCGATTCTTGCATAAACTGGATTATATCGCTTAATTTCATGGCAATTCCTGGTTTCTGCGACATATTCGCGTATTTGCATACAAATGCATCATTTTTTCACGCAAAACAACGAATCGGTACAGCAACAGACGTGTGGCACAAAGATTCATCGATTCTTGCATAAACTCGATTATATCTTATAATTTCATGGCAATTCCTGGTTTCTGCGACATATTCGCGTATTTGCATACAAATGCATCGATTTTTCATGCAAAACAACAAATCGGTACAGAAACAGACGTGTGGCACAAAGATTCATCGATTCTTGCATAAACTCGATTATATCGCTTAATTTCATGGCAATTCCTGGTTTCTGCGACATATTCGCGTATTTGCATACAAATGCATCAATTTTTCGAGTGATGCCCACTTGGACGCCGACCGATTGGACGCGTCCCGATTGGACGGTTCCGATTGGACGCGTTCCTTTTGGACGCCGGGCCGATTGGACGCGTTCCTTTTGGACGGCGTGCCAATTGGACGCGTTCCTTTTGGACGGCGGGCCAATTTGACGTGTTCCTGTTGGACGGCGGGCCAATTGGACGCGTTCCTTTTGGACGCTGGGCCGATTGGACGCGTTCCTTTTGGACGCCGTGCTGATTTGCATTCGTGGCACTTGACGACATATGTTTTAAAATCATGGATTTTGGGAGTCTGCAGATGGTGGTATTGTTGGTCAATTCAAATTCGTATATTATGATTACATACATGGTCGAACATTTTTAATTAGGGAGTGAATTTAATATGGATGTGAAGTTCTATTATTACAGTGGTCAGTAAATTATGTATATCGTTTGACAGGTGTAGGTTAGAATAGGGGAATAATTACAAGATAGTTATTAAGATACCTTAGTAATATTTGGAAGTGAATTTAATATATATGTGTAGTTTTATTATTACAATGGTCAGTAAATTATGTATATCGTTTGACAGGTGTAGGTTAGAATAGGGGAATAATTACAAGATAGTTATTAAGATACCTGAGGAATATTCATCCATGTAATGCAGGAAATAGGATAAAAGATACAATAATATTGTCTAGTAATGCAGATTGACTAGTTTGTTACATTTTATTAGTAGTGGATAAGTGTTTGACAATGCTTCATGACCACGGTGCGTTGTATCCTCATTGCAAAGTAATATGTATCTATTTGCATCAGCATGGAAAGCATATAATAGTGGCTTAAAAGTCAATAATTAAGCTGCAGCCAAAATTAGCATGATATAACGAAAGTGGAATCAAGGAAGTTAGAGGGAACGTACAGACTTTCCACAACACTAAGAACTGGGAATATAGTAAACTCGAATGAAAGCAGTTCTGTTTCTTTCAAGGCTCCTGAATAATTCTGTGTACAAATGATAATTTAGATAAGTATCTGCTGCATATGAAATATAAGCGTTTTTGTAAAAAGTGAATACGATACTTTGTGATTTTTTAAATTTATCTTTTACATGTGGCGTACGAAGCAGATCTATTAGTTGGACTATTCTAATTTGAACAAGGTAAGATCCTGATTATTGCAAGATAAAATAGTTTGCCAATTATTTACCATCCAGCATATTTTGTTTTTTTTTTACTGAATTATCCCTCGAATCAATGTACATACAGTTAGGCAATATTTGACACACCATTACTGTTGTTGTGATCGTTGTGTAATAAATGTCATAAAAAACTATTTGCTAATACATTTATTGAGCATACCTTATTCCATACTTACCTTGTTCAATGTTTATATTCATATTTATGTATTTTATTACAAGATTCTTGCATTAGAAGTATTCATAATTTAATTATTGTATATTGTTTATATGCTATAAGACTACATTGTGTTAAAGCAATTGCTCTTGTGATACAAGTATTTTAACATTATAATCTTATTTGAATTTAACATTGATGTAAATTTATTAACTATGGATGGAAGGATATTTAAAAAATGCTTTGGTTTGATTAATATAGAATTATTTATTAATATTTCCAGTAATAAGAGTGACCGCATGGTAGTACTATCCTGGAGACGCCTGACTTGCAGCAGCAACTCTTTTGCACAGATGCTTCTTCTGGAAATGGAAACAGAATACATCAAAACGAGATTAATTTAAAAATAGTACATTTGTGAAATGTAATTTTGCATTTATAGATAACAATATAAAATGATATTGTATAATATTATGTACTACATATATATTTTCGTTTTGTAAACACTCCATTGTATTTTATAGACATATATCATTTACACTGTATTTATCAAAAGTAACAAACTGTTGAATGAAAAACAAAAGTAATGATATGAATAATTAAAAAATTTACCTTCTATTAAACTCTGGTCATCAATTTGACTACCAATTATACAAATGTCAGTATCTGCAAAACGATTTTAATTAATAAAATAGTATCTAAAAACTTGAGCATCGTCTGAAAATGTCAGTGAAGGTTATACATACCATCGGTAATATTATCCACACTTATGTGTAATTCCTGTAAAGCTTTCGCGCAAATATCACTGGGTTCGTCATTGGATGTTATATCACCTAAAACACACCAGTATACATTAAACATGATCGAAATAAAATTTACTAACTTTGTAATACATAATGTAAACATTAACAAGATAGAGTTGGTGATCAGAAATTTACCTTGTATTGTTCCTTCCTCGTTCCCATTTCCTAAATGTACACAAGACTCGTTTTCATCGCAGCTACATATTACAAAAACACCGTTACCTACAAAAAATTATGTACATAAATTATTAGTTGTTAAACGTAGCAGCAACAGAAAATAATATAAATTTTAGTAGTACTTTACTTTGAGTTTATTTGAGAAAATAAACAGGTATAAGAGAACGTACCTCCCACTGCACTATATGAATGTACTCCTTGATTTTTTATACACATATTAGTGTTATCCGTCGATGTTGATGAAATGTCATCTATAAAAGATTATGTATGATAATAATTGACGTGTTAAATAATAAATACAATTGAAAACTGGAGTAATTAGAAACATGTACCTCCTATACCATTGACTGTTGTACTTTCTACTCCTATATATCCAGTACAAAGGTCTCTGTTACTCGTGTACTCGTGCAATCTGTCCTCTGAAAAAGATTGATAAAAGATTGGAATTTACTCAAATTAAATGCAAATAGTTAACAGAATTGATCTCAGTTTGGGGATAGAGATATTTACCTCTACTAAATGTTTCAATCGAGCGAGCTTCATTATATACATCACTTTCATAGCAGTCTAAAAACGAATTAAAAAAATTTTACTTGAAGCATAAGTCGAACGTAGCATGGTTAAAGTATGAAAACGTACCACTTGATAATACATTATCAACATAGTGCTGTTGTTCATAATCTTTATTAAACATCCGCAAAAATTGACCAATTGGCAGTATCCCGGAAACTAAATTAGCTTGGAATAACTTAATGTTGGCGTTCTTTTCTCTATTGGCACGAGTACGAATCCGTCTCACTTTTAAGTTGTTTAATAAACGTTCGTAATTAGTCGTTTCATCTTTGATTTGTTTTAACAAGTTATCTGTAAATCAATTTTTAAAAAATGTTAGTGCAAAGAAACAAAATGAATTACACGTATTAAAAGCGCGTGAAAACTTACCTAAAGATCATCTTTTTGAATTAATGATCCTGTACACTTGTTAGTTTGACGTCGAGAACAACGATAGATCTTCGGATTCTTAGAATCTTTGTTGTAAGAATATCCTTCGTAAACGTATACAAAAGTATTATTTCTTTTACCTCTTAAAATCTCCATCTTTTGTGTTCTATTTCATATCTGTGAAAGATATATCACAATAATTTATAATATGAAATAATCAGAAGGATAAAAAAGATACTTCGAAAAAATATTACCCAAGAGAATACAATGTAAATGTTCATGGTAACTTTCACGGTAACGGTATTTGTCACTGGTCCCGCTGTGACGGATATTTTGTAGAACCCTCATTCCGGTTTAGCTTCCATGAGATTCATCGTGAATAGTGTTCTGAAAATCGTAAACATACAGTAAATATCAATGTAATCGAAACTATAAAATAATCGTTGTCAGTCGGTTTTCTGAGTTTTTCTCGAGACTGTGATTCGAGAAAGGCAATAGAATCGCGACAATTATTTTACTCTAAAGTATACCCGACCTTGGCAAACATAAAACAAACGAATGCGGTAAAGTTATAGGGAAAAATGAAGAAATGCTAGAAATACTCACTTGTCTGTCGGCGGGGGCTACAAATTTTGATTACTTAGAACCGCAGCATCGTCTCCGACTCGTGTCACTGTATTTCCAATCACTTTGGACATTCCGTTAACCGGGTTGCCGAGAATGTCGCAAACTTTCACCGTGACCATAAGTTGTTGAGCAGAGATAGTGACGCCTTCGCTGGCTAACATTACACAGATTGGTTTGTCGAACTCGTTTCCTACCAAAATTGTCAGCGCCGTCAGTAGAGCCATCACACCCTTCGGTGTCTGTACGGACCGACGGAACAAAAGGTAATTGGCCAGTTTAACAATCTGCTGAGACTTTAACGGTGGCTTTTTCTTCAGTGTATTGCAAAGTTTGAAGATACCGCTTACCAGGAAACCTGAAGGGTAGATAAGAAATAACGCGATGTTTCTTCTTACCGTAATTCTATATAGTAATGTCTAGACTACGGATTTTATGCATTTATGATAAAAATGGGAGGATGTAATTCAAAACAGTACTAATACATAAAAATTAGATGTCCTGTTTTAAGGAAAAAAATAAATGGTCAAGCTGTCAGCAATACTTGCAGTCGGACATTACTGTAATTGTAACGCGTTTAATCTGTTACTCACTTGTACCATAAACGTCGCCTTCGAACTGCAAATATTTTCCATCTACCTCGTCGGCTTGAACGATAGCATCTTCGATATGATCGAAAGCGAATTATTATGGATATTATTATTATTATGGATATGATTTTCAATCAGAAAGACTAATCAAAGCATCACGGCTCATCAATTTTTCAAAAGGTTTAGCTATTTTCCTACAGTCAAAAAAATCGTTAACCCTTTGCATTCGGAGCTATTTTAACTCGAAAACTGAACATTTCTTCTAACCTAGAATATTTCGAATAATGGTACAACAAATGTTAGTGGTGTTTCTCTCTCAGAGTAACCATTCGTTTGCTAAGGGTTAAATCTTATAATTACTTCAGAAATAGATAAACCTTCTTACTTGTTGATTATTGATTTGATGACTTTTATCAGCCGTTGTTAAATAAGTAGTTGTCGATGGCAATGCTCCATTGGCTGACAAACATACTGTTATATGGGTAACCGCTATTAACAGCAGTAAACCTGTAACAACATAGAATTCTGACTATAAAATGCATAGTTCAATAATCTGAATAAACATTGAAACATTTCCTACGAATTGTTGCAAGGTATAACAAAGAAAACGGTATGTGAATCGGTACTTTCTCTTATGTTGAATATGCCGAACAAATATTAATTTTCAAACTTACATTCCGAGTTTTTATTAAATACAGAACTTTCGACGCGTCGAAGTCAAAAGAGGCGTGAATTGCAAGCATCGTTTCCACCATGAAATACATCGACAGAAACAAGCGTGAAGAAAATCGAATCGAGAACGAAAAGAAAATACATTGCAGCACGACTTGATAAGGAAATGTATAATTATTTGCTTCTGTTCGTGTTCAGAACTAAAAATATCGGAAGAAAACGTAATCGATTGATACTTACGAAGGACGCCGACCGATTGGACGCGTCCCGATTGGACGGTTCCGATTGGACGGTTCCGATTGGACGCCGGGCCGATTGGACGCGTTCCTTTTGGACGCCGTCCAATTTGTATTCGTGGCATTTGACGACATAATGTTTTAAAATCATTGATTTTGGGAGTCTGCAGATAAAAACATTGATAATTTAATTGTATGAGTGACGTATATGATCGTGCTTTATACAATTTGTTTCAAAACAATTAATCAGCGTCTAATGTCACGGCAGCTTTTATAATGATGAATGTAAATGGAGATTGAATTTCCCCAATCACATGTACTTGCTTTGTTATAGATACATAATGCCTTTTCTTTTTCATTTTAACTACATATTATAGCGCGAGAAGTGAACCTTGCGGTTATATATAAGCGTTTTTGTAAAGAGTGAATACGATACTTTGTGATTTTTTAAATTTATCTTTTACATGTGGCGTACGAAGCAGATCTATTAGTTGGACTATTCTAATTTGAACAAGGTAAGATCCTGATTATTGCAAGATAAAATAGTTTGCCAATTATTTACCATCCAGCATATTTTGTTTTTTTTTTACTGAATTATCCCTCGAATCAATGTACATACAGTTAGGCAATATTTGACACACCATTACTGTTGTTGTGATCGTTGTGTAGTAAATGTCATAAAAAACTATTTGTTAATACATTTATTGAGCATACCTTATTCCATACTTACCTTGTTCAATGTTTATATTCATATTTATGTATTTTATTACAAGATTCTTGCATTAGAAGTATTCATAATTTAATTATTGTATATTGTTTATATGCTATAAGACTACATTGTGTTAAAGCAATTGCTCTTGTGATACAAGTATTTTAACATTATAATCTTATTTGAATTTAACGTTGATGTAAATTTATTAACTATGGATGGAAGGATATTTAAAAAATGCTTTGGTTTGATTAATATAGAATTATTTATTAATATTTCCAGTAATAAGAGTGACCGCATGGTAGTACTATCCTGGAGACGCCTGACTTGCAGCAGCAACTCTTTAGCACAGATGCTTCTGGAAATGGAAACAGAATACATCAAAACGACATTAATTTAAAAATAGTACATTTGTGAAATGTAATTTTGCATTTATAGATAACAATATAAAATGATATTAAAGGGCACACAGTGGGTCAGTGGATAGAGCGCGCGACTGCGACCAGGCGGTCTCGAGTTCGAATCCCCGCGCCCGGGCACCTCTTGAATTAATTCAATGTGCTTTTTTAAAAAACTGTGGTGCCCAAGGTGGTTCGGAACCCACCTTAATAAAAAGTAGGTCCCGCTGAAATAGGCGATAGGGAGAGCTGGTTAAAGGTGAGAGGTGTGGAACGGGATTTGAAACCCTGAGGGGACCAAATATCCAAGACTAAAAAGTTATTATTATAAAATGATATTGTATAATATTATGTACTACATATATATTTTCGTTTTGTAAACACTCCATTGTATTTTATACACATATATCATTTACACTGTATTTATCAAAAGTAACAAACTGTTGAATGAAAAACAAAAGTAATGATATGAATAATTAAAAAATTTACCTTCTATTAAACTCTGGTCATCAATTTGACTACCGTTTATGCAAATGTCAATATCTGCAAAACGATTTTAATTAATAAAATAATATCTAAAAACTTGATCATCGTCTGCAAATGGTAGTGAAGGTTAAACATACCATCAGTTCTATTATCCACATTTATGTGTAATTCCTGCAAAGCTTCCGCACAAATGTTACTGGGATAATCAATGAATGTTGAAGAAACATCACCTAAAACACAGGATACATTAAACACGAACCAAATAAAATTTACTAACTTTGTAGCACATAATCGAAGCATTAATAAGATAGAGTTGGTGATTAGAAATTTACCCCCTATTGCTCCGTCCTTGTTCCCATTTCTTAAATGTACACAAGACTCGTTATCTTTACAGTTACATAATACATAAATGTCATTACCTACAAAAAATGATATACATAAATTATTAGTTGTTAAACGTAGCAGCAACAGAAAATAATATAAATTTTAGTAGTAGTTTACTTTGAGTACACTTGTAGCAAAACAACAAACGAAAAATAAACAGGTACAACAGAACGTACCTCCTACTGCACTATTCGTAGATACTCTTTGATTTTCAATACACATATTAATGTTATCTGTCGATGTTGGTAGAATGTCATCTATAAAAGATTAAGTACGATAATAATTGACGTGTTAAACAATAAATAAAATTGACTGGAGTAATTAGAAACATGTACCATCTATATCACCGACTGTTGTACTTTCTACTTGTCCATATCGAGTACAAAGGTCTCCGTTAGTTGTGTACTCGAGCAATCTGTCTTCTGAAAAAGATTTACATTAAATAGCTAATAGAATTCATCTCAGTTTGGGGATAGAGGTATTTACCTGTACTAAATGTTCCATTCAAGCGTGTTCCATTATACGCATCACTTTCATCACAGTCTGAAAACGAATGAAAAAAATTTTCTTAAAGCATAGGTCGAACGTAGCGTTGTTAATGTATGCAAACGTACCACTTGACAATACATTATCGTCATAGTGCTGTTGTTCATAATCTTTATTAAACATCCTCAAAAATTGCTCAATTGGCAGTATCCCGGAAACTAAGTTATCTTGGAATAAATTAATATTAGCATTCCTTTCTCTATTGGCACGAGTACGAATCCGTGTCACTTTTAAGTTTTTTAATAAACGTTCGTAATCAGTCGTTTCATCTTTGATTTGTTTTAGCAAGTTGTCTGCAAATCATATTTTTAAAAATACCCAGACAACCAGTGCTGCACCGGGCAGCTATGTCGCATTTAGGAGCCCTGCTGCCGCGCACTGCACGAAAACGGTCCTGGTTTCTGGACCGCCGTAAGAGGGCAATACGGTCGCGCTAATGTGTCGAATGCCGTACAGTCCCTATGCTATGGGGTCTCTCGTCGGTGCGGTGACACAGACCTGGTCACGCTAATGTGGAACTTCCACATCGAGATGTTAGTAAAGTAAATTTCTATTGTACAAATATGTATAGCAGCAGCGGCAGTCTTCCTCTTTACCGATAAAATTAATACGTATTTAAATTACATATTGCATACTATTAGTTCGTTCGGAAAGGAATTTCGTTTTTTGTGTAGGGATGGCAATGCTTCCGTTTGTCATTACTAGACTGCGAATCTTTCTACAAAATAAAAATGGACTACATCGATTGCAAAAATAGAAACCAAATTTCTTTCTCTCTCTCTCTCTCTGTCTGTCTCTGTCACGTTACGGAGCCAACAACCTTTTTGATGCACTCTGTCGCGACTCAAAAGCGGACGCGGCCAACCGACCCGTGTAGTCGACCCGGGCAGTAGACCCGGGCAGCCGACCCGTGCAGTCGACCCGGGCAGTAGACCCAGGCAGCCGACCCGTGCAGTCGACCCGGGCAGTAGACCCGGGCAGCCGACCCGTGCAGTCAACGCGGGCGCCACAGTGTGAAAGACCGATGAGCTCTGTGTCAAAATCAACGAACTTTCGATGGAAAAGAGATAGAACGATGAGTTTTTTAAAAGTTAAAGCTGAAATTTAGCAGCATATGGGGAAAATAGGGAGATTATGGTACGAATGTTTTTAACCTTGAGAAAATTAGTTAAACTTGCACAATTTCAAGAAAATTTTGTTTCGACAATGACAATACGTAAGAGTAGGCATGATAAGATTGATTTTATTTAGACTTTGTGCACCTATTCCCTATTGTAATATGTTAATGTAGTATGTAGTATAAATAAATATAATATTAATTTTGTCGGTAAGAAGCAAGACTGCTGCTACTGCTCCACATTTGTAAAATAGAAATTTACTTTACCGACATCTACCACATTAGCACGACCTGCTCTTATACGGCATTTGACACATTAACGTGACCGTGCTTCCCTCTTACGGCGACCAAGAAACTAGGACTTTTATTTGTGTAGCCTCGCGGTAGCAGACCTCCTAAATGCGACATAGCTGCCGTGCACTGCCGCTGCAGATTGGAGCAGCTGGTTATCTGGGTAGTTGTGCAAAGAAACAAAAAGAATTGCACGTATTAAGAGCGCGTTAAAACTTACCTAAAAAAATCCACAGATTCGGCCGTGTTGTTTGGAAACGTTGAACAAGGGTATTATTAAACGACTCAACGATGTTGTTAGTCCTCACTGGAGAACCGTATACGCTAACCGTGGAAGAAATAGGAAGCCACACATTGCGCAGATATGCCGTAAACAGAAGTACGTTTGGAAATGTGTCGCATATACGGTCAGCGATTAACTGGATTTGATGTAATGCTTCTGGAAACATATCAGATGGAGCTAAAGGCATTGTCATAGCCATTGACAGAATATCTCTTGGTGCTCCGTGCAACCCCAACTTCTTCCGCTTCCTTAATAGAGCCTGAATAATAAAAAAAGGATTATTCGATTCTCTATTCAGCACGTTCATGAGGTACGTATTGCAAAAAATACATGAAAAATGCCATGAGTTATATTCTACCTGAGTAAAATGAAACCAGCATCCATGTATGGTAACCCTAGGGAATTGTGCTTGTACACTTTCCATGGCAGCTCTCTCGTAATCACACATGACAGTTTCTAAGTTGTCTTGCAATCGTGGAACAAGAGAAACTATTTTTCTCCATATTGCTTCGTACATTGTCTTAGTACGACATTCACATAATACGAAAATGGTAGCGATTCCCTGTAAATTAACATCATTTTTGAATCTGACAATGTGAGATAAGCGTAATGGAAATTATGAATAGTGGTATACCGTGTCATTGTAACGTATGTGTACAGTGTAGAGTTGATGAAAAGGAGGCATTCATGGTACCACCTAATAACAGACAAACAAAAATGATTAAATAGTAGAGACATTCTGTACTTGAAAGATATTAATCATATAAATGGTTTATGTTAAATACTTACAGAAAAAGTACCATCCATATATATTTCTTTGGCATTTTCTAATGCAGTTAGCAATGTAGTATTAGAGAAAATTAGAGCGTATTTGTTATCGTTCGAGATTGCACATCCCTTGTAAATTTCTTTCAGGACATCATAATTTTCTAATATTTCGTGCGCACTCTGCACAGTTTTTGGCAAACCTGGTCGTGATTTTGTCTTCTTCCTTGACATTACCGATTTCATACTATTGTATGAAATATATGTTGCTGCGTCAGAATTTGTACGACAAATATTGTCAAAGATGTCTTTATTATTTACTGAAGGATTGTTACTACATTCCTCCAGCATGGTTGATTTTAATTTTAGTATTTCTGCACAGCGCAGGTCGTTAGAATGACTGTGTGGTTTTTGAACAAAATAATGATCATCTTTTTGAATTAATGTTCCTCTACATTTGTTAGTTTGTCGACCAGAACAACGGTAGATCTTTGGATTCTTAGAATCTTTGTTATAAGAATATCCTTCGTAAACGTATACATAACTATTTTTTCTTCTCCCATTAAAAATTTCCATTTTACATGCAGGTAGTTATGAAATTCACTTCTTGATAGAATATTGAAAATATGAATAATTCTGTAAGTAAATTTCTTCTCAAATGATAACAGGTCTGAATAGGAGGAATAAAGCGTGTAATTGAAAATTCATAAAATTCTTCTAGTATCTTTCGTAAAATATAAGTAATAATAGCCAGTATAGGAGAAAGATATGTAAAATAATGTAATGTATGTTAAAATAATATGTAGAACAATATTACACATTATAAAATAATATGTAAAATAATATTACATATTATAAAATACCCAGATAGCCAAATATCTCGTTTCTACCGAAGGCCGATATGTCACTGAGGGCTCGTACCGTACCCTCGGTAGAAACGCGGTAGGGGCTACCCTCGGCACGGAGAGGGTAGATATATAAAATAATGTGCACATTAATGGGACCGTGCTGCCCTCTTACAATCTGGGACCTACTTAAAACTTGGCAGAAACGAGGAACGACGTGCCGAGGGTAGCCCCTACCGCGTTTCTACCGAGGGTACGGTACGAGCCCTCAGTGACATATCGGCCTTCGGTAGAAACGCGGTAGGGGCTACCCTCGGCACGTCCAAGCGACGTTCAACCCGTATAATTCCCTATACCTGACCTCGGTACGCCCTACCCTATTTCTACCTGAGTTACGTTTGGCTATCTGGGTAAGTATGTAAAAATAAAATATTAATTTAAATTAATACTCACTTCTTTCGTTAAGATCATCTATTAGATATAAAGGTATCTGGATCTGAGTACACTCGGTTAGCCTGAGAAAACCATTTATTCTCCTAATGGACAAATAACAAATGACATCATACATATCTATGTGTTTTGTTTAAACAATGAACGTACTAATTACACTTTATACTCTGCACAGTTTTTGGCAAACCTGGTCGTGACTTTGTCTTCTTCCTTGACATTATCGATTTCATACTATTGTATGAAATATACATTGCAGTTGATTAGGGAATTCCCACAATGCTAATGCATTATCAAACTGTTGTACTTTCTACTTGTACATATCGAGTAAAAAGGTCTCCGTTAGTTGTGTACTCGAGTCTTCTGAAAAAGATTTATATTAAATACCCAGATAACCAGCTGCATCGATGCTGGAGCAGCACTGCTGTGCAGCTATCGCCGTAGCTGAAAGCGATCTGCACGGTAGCTGCAGCGTATTACTGCAACGCCGTAAGAGGGCAACACGGTCGCATTAATGTGTCAAATGCCGTACAAGAGCAGGTTGCGCCAATGTGGTAGATGTCGGTAAAGTAAATGTCTATTGAACAAATGTGTAGCAGCAGCAGCAGCCGTCTACTTTTTTACTGACAGAATTAATATTTATTTAAATTACATACTGGATACGATTGGGTCGTTTGGAAAGTAACTTCATTTTTCGTGTAGGGATGACAATGCTTCCATTTCTTATTACTAGACTGCGAATCTTTCTGCAAAATAAAAATTCACTACATCGATTGCAAGAAATAGAAACCAAATTGAATGTTAATTATTTCTTCAGTAAAGGAGAAAACGAAATGACTTTCCGAACGACCTAATAGTATGTAGTATGTAATTTAAATAAATATTAATTTATCTGCACAAAGTCTAAATAAAATCTTATCATTTTTACACAAAGAAACATTTCTCAGTTACTTTTAAGGCTCGGTAGGTTTAGAGTATTGAAACGTCGTCATGCAGAAAAAAAGTATCGTGGACTGGAAAAGAAACTTTATATATTTCGGCTAAAGCGCTTCGGGCTACCCGAGTGCTTCGAGCTGCCCCGTGGTTTCGTGCTGCACGGGAGTGACTCGATGTCGTCGGACCGGTTCGGAAAGAATCGGACAAGTTCGGGCGAGCGAGATACCGCGATACTCGAGATTCAACTCTGCGTTCCCGCGAACTTGTCCGCTTCTGTCCGAAACTAGATTGAATGTTATCTCTTCCCTTAATGATTTTAATACAGGAGAAATCATATATTGACATCTTCAATTTTAAGAATTTTCCAACAACTATCAATTTCATCTACTCAATTTTGCTATAAATGCATAATGATCCGCAGTCTATCCATGACACATCAGACGATCCGAGAGTGGCCCGACTTCGTCGAGTGATTTGAGCAGTCGGTGATTTGAAAATTATAGTCAACACGTGTTGGTCGAGAGAGTGTCGACTTCAAGCTCAATAGTAATGACCTGTTATTAATCTATCCATATAGAACAGCCCCGGGAACGTCACTGAAAGAAATCGTGTCTATCGGGTTGGGTCTGCCTAGTCCCACTACAGCCGCGCGCCTGAAGTCTCAATGTTCTGACATCGTCGGTGCACGCTACGTAGTACATGTATGTGTGGCCGCTAGGGGTGTGCGGGCCGCACGATTTTCAGACACAGAATCTGGCTGCAGGAGCCTAGCCGTAGCCAAATTCTGTGTCCGAGCGTACCCTCACTCTCTCCAGCCTCGGGAACGGCAGAAATCGAGTCTATCAGGTTGTGGGTTTCCCTAGTTCTATCACAGCTGTCGCGCCGAAAAAATTAATTAAATCATGCTTTTCATTGACAATTATGATACATAACATATTTAAAAAAAATACTGAACGCAATGAAAATAATCGTTAAAAATCTGTAGCTTTGATATGCGCGATCTTACAGGTCTCACAAGGTTCCACTTCCTAACAAGTAAGGATCTTTTCGGTGTAGTAACCTTCCACTATGTAACGTGACAAAAATTATTTCCAAGTGGGTCCGGGTCTCCAAGATATTGTTATCTGAAGACATCCGCGTCGCGTTATCGTTATCGAATTGTGAGCGATCGTTAGACAATACCGCGATCGAAATATGTTTTTCGCGAACAATTGCTGAATGATCTGATCGTGGCTTCGCGTTTCCGCAATTCGAAAAGATCGGCAGAGCAACCAAACATAATGACTTAAAAAAATACAGGACGTCAAGTAGTATAAAAATGTCAAGGATCACTACCAATCACGGCACAATTTACCGACTGCTAATGTTTTTGACAATGATGTACCACAACAAAAAATTCTGAAAAAAAATTGACAACACTGCCTGTTATAGAAATTTATCAGGGAAACAAACACTAGAATGGCATGTTTTCATATTTTGGAGAAAAAAATTTTTTTCCGTATTTTTTGGGGGGGTTTTTCATTTTTTACGACCACAGTTTGCAACAAAAAAATCTGAAAAAATTCTCAAAAATGCGTCTTACGATACAAAATATGTCACATTTTTAAAGCGCATTGAGACCGGAAAATGCGCAGAAGATCGCAAAATCTAATTTACCCGGTAACTACCCTTACGGGTAATTTAGGGGGTTGAATTTTTGCTCAGAGGGGTTTTTCTTGGTTAGCTTTCGAATGGTTCAATAACCACTGAAAAACCTCCAAGGGCAGTTTTGATGATCTTATTCGGCTAGGCCCTTTAAATCACTCTGACGGCACATCGAAAAAGACGTACAAAAAGAATTAGCTTAAATTTTTCGGCTCCATACAGTTGATGGTCGAGATTGAAAAAATAATTTTGCAATAGCCCAATCCTTTCCGAATAGAACCACCGAAAAAAGTGTAGCTCAATCGGATTTCAACAAAAAATGATTTCATTAGTTTTGTTGACAAAAATTTCGAGTTTTTGCAAAATACTGAGGTGGTAGACAAATTTTGAGACGAGATTTGAAATGAGCGTGGAAGAATCTACGGGAAATGATGTGCAGCATGTTGCAAAAAAAGCTTTTCCATTCGTGGTATTGTGAAAGTCATAGTTTTGCAAAAATTGTGCTGGTTTAACGAATTTTGTCGAGGTTAAAAAACGTTCGTACTATAATCTCCCTACTTTCCCCATATTCTGCACAGTTTGAGCTGTAATTTAAAAAAAAAATCATCGTTCTATCTCTTTTCTATCGAAAGTTCTTTGATTTTAACACAGAATTCATCGGGTTGGCGACCCGGCGGTGAGGATCCTTGCAGCGACCCGTGCAGCGACCCAAAAGCTGCACGGGTCGCAGCACGGGTCGCTGCAAGGACCGCTTCCTGGATCGCGACGGAATGCATAAAAAAGTTTGTCGGTACTGACCAGTCGTGGACCCGCTAGGGGACTCATCGGTAAAGCTACCCAGCAGGCTCTACCTGAGACGCTGCGATATCGTTAGACGGTTTAAAACTGTATATATAGAAATCGGTGACGGATCAGGTAGCAGCGAGAAAGGTCTTTGCATGACTGTCTGTCCATCTTGTGGCGAGTGTAGGAAATTAGCTGCCACAAAAGATTACAAATTTCAATAATTTATTTCATTTGTATCCAAAGTTCTTTCGATAGAAGAAGAGAGCGAGTTATCGCGATACCGGAGATTCAACTCTGCGTTCGCACGAACTTCGCGGATAGACTGCGGATCTTTATGCAAAATAAAAATTGACTACATCGATTGCAAGAAATAGAAACGAAATTGAATGTTATTTCTTCGGTAAAGGCGAAAACAAAATGACTTTCCGAACGACCTAATACATTAACATATTACAATAGAAGAGCTGCACAAAGTCTAAATAAAATCAATCCTATCATTTTTCTACAAAGAAACATTTATCATCAGTTACTTTTAAAGCTCAGTAGGTTTAGAGTGTTGAAACGTCTTCGTGCAAAAAAAAGTGTCGTAGAAGGGAAAAGAAACCAAGTTTAAATTTATACTTTTCGGCTCAAGCGTTTCGAGCTGCCCGGGGTGGCTCGATGTCGTCGGACGGGTTCGGAAAGAATCGGACAAGTTCGGGCGAGCGAGATACCGCGATACTCGAGATTCAACTCTGCGTTCCCGCGAACTTGTCCGCTTCTGTCCGAAACTAGATTGAATGTTATCTCTTCCCTTAATGATTTTAATACAGGAGAAATCATATATTGACATCTTCAATTTTAAGAATTTTCCAACAACTACCAATTTCATCTGTACTCAATTTTGGTCCGAGAGTGGCTCGACTTCGTCGAGTAATTTGAGGAGTTGGTGATTTGAAAATTACAGTCAACACGTGTTGGCCGAGAAAGTGTCGACTTCCAGCACAATAGTAATGGAATGACACTGAAAGAAATCGAGCCTGTCGGGTTGTGTCTGCCTAGTCCCTCCACAGCCGCGCACC
Organism: Lasioglossum morio; assembly: GCA_916610235.2. Taxonomy (NCBI): domain Eukaryota; kingdom Metazoa; phylum Arthropoda; class Insecta; order Hymenoptera; family Halictidae; genus Lasioglossum; species Lasioglossum morio. Next base: position 2,859 of record CAKAJA020000588.1, on the reverse strand, counting down.
CGCTCAATGTTTCGACTTCGACGGTGCACGATACGTAGTGTGTGTGTCCGCTAGGGGTGTGCGAACCGCACGATCTGTAGATTTCATATAGAAACTTCGAGTCATAAGTCTCCGTCCCAAAACGATGGGCCTTGTTTCGAGGACCAGCGCGCGGCCAATCAGCGAAGCGCATTCGAACGGTGCCACGAGGGGCTCTCTTCGAGGTCCGCGCTTCCGACACTGTTGAGGCTCATTTGACTACCTAACTAGTGCACATCGTGATTTTGGTGATTTATATTGCTCTGATAAAGCCGTGTTAAAAAGTTCTACTTCTTTAGTATTTCAAAGCGTTTTACATTAGCTTTTGCGAGTAACGTAGATTGTGTGCACTACGTGAGAAGAAACGGGCGAAGTATTTCGATTGGATCGTCGCGTCGGTCTCATTTTGCTCGAATGTCTCCGAAGAGATTAAATACGCCGCGAACTTCGCGAAAACCGTGGGGCGAATTAGGCAGTAGGCAACAGCGGCACATTTTAAGAGCAGCTAGATTCAATTTGATCCGCGATGAATTATCAGCCCTCGCGAATATCGGAACTGCGCGGGACACCACCACCTCCTCTTCATTCGTACGTAATAGGATTGTTGAGGCCCCACGCGAAGATTTAGAATCACATTTTTGTTTTCCATGTTCACAAAACACGTCCAGCAGCGCGTCTTTTTCTTCGATTCCGTCGTGCGATAACACAGCTCGGCGATCTGCTGGCGCTGTGTCCGGTTCATCGTTTCGCGATCTTTTAGCACATTGCTTCTTAAGGAATAATATATCACACGCTCAGGGAAATGACATTATAAAGGTTCTGCGTACCCACACTTGTTTTCACAATTTTCCAAGATACGAGGACGCTTCTCGGCACCCCACGCAATAGTGTTATTACTATAAGGTACTACCGGGCGAGTACATTCACTTTGATGTAAAATCGAAAATCGTAAATTATTTACGTAATTCTCAGGAAACCATTCCCACCAAATTAGAAATTGATTTTCATGTCGACGGTTGTACACTCGACAAACAGAACACGGTGCATTTTTGGCCTATTCAAATTAGAATCGCGAATATTCCGTATAGTAAACCGGTAATAGTTGGCCTCTACAGAGGCCCGCGCAAACCCATAGATAACGTAGCATATCTTCAGAAATTTGTATCCGACATTAATTCGATAATGTCGAACGGGGGAATTATTTTCAAGGGCAGAAAAATCCGCGTAGTTTTGAGGTGCTTTATTGCCGATGCACCAGCCCGGGCTTTCATTTTAAATCATACAGCGCACACATCCGAGCGACCTTGTTCAAGTGCGAGGTGTCTGGCGTACGGAACAAGGTCGTGAAGTTTTCCTCGCGATCGATCACATCGCCTAGGACCGACAATACTTACGCGACTTGTACTACCGATATAGACAGTCATCATAAAGCCGGTACCAGCGCGTTAGCTTCCCTCCAAAATGGGAATGGTTTCCCAAAGTGCCATTCGAGTACATGCATTTGGTATGTCTCGGAGTAGTTAAAAAAATGTTAAGTGCCTGGGTGTGTGGTAATTATTTGAAAGAATCTAAATTATCTGCTGGACAAATTAATATAATATCGGCGCGATTGAATATACTCAGTAGCTACTGTCCTTCCGATTTTGCTAGGCGTCCGCGACAAATTGATATTTTTTCGAAGTACAAAGCAACAGAATTCCGGCAGTTTCTGTTGTACACCGGTCCCGTAGTCACGTGCGGAGTTGTAAATGAAAACATCCGTTTTCATTTCCTACTTCTGCACGGGGCTATTAGAATACTCGTTTCGCCCTCGCTTCGTAACAAACATATGACGTTCGCAGACGAAGCCTTGAAACAATTTGTTTCCTCCTGCGAACGTCACTACGGTAAAACATTTTATTCGTACAATATCCACGGGCTTCTCCACATAGTTAATGACGCGATACGTTTAGGACCTTTGGACTCGTTTTCGGCTTTTCGTACGAGAATAATATGATGTTTTTTAAAAGGAATATAAGGAAGCCCGGGCTACCATTGCAACAGTTCGCGAACCGAATGGCAGAAATCGAGCTTGATGCTCGTCGACGGAATGGGGGAGGTGGTGATCCTCCAGCCGATATCCACACTCGTGCGTCATTTAGTTGTAGTAGCGGCGAGGCTTCCCTTCGCAAAATTCGGGTTGGTAGGTTATTGCTTGCGACAGACAATCGCGATAATTGTTGTATATTGCGCGACGGCACGGTTTGTGTTATTTCATTTATAAATCCGTCGGGAAGCAGTTACAGGTTAGGGGTACAACGATTTCTTAGTGTAGACGCGTTTTATGATATTGCAATAGAGTCGTCCGCGTTAGATTTTTTTAAATGTTCCAATTTAAGTAGAGACGTAGATACAGTTAATCTGGAGGACATTCGGGCAAAGTGTTACCGAATGCCGCTATTCAGTGCGTGTGAAAACTGCGATAGCGCATCGGAAATTTCCGAATGGGCTGTCGCAGTTCTGGCACACGCTGAAGAAGCGTGATTCATTTTTAAAGTGGAATAGGCCTACTGGGGATACCACTGAAAAAAAAAACGCATTAACAGTAGTACCTCCGTGGTAATGTGGAAACCTACTGAAATCCGAGGGAAAATGCAGCGCTGTCCAGGAAAGGAGGAGAAGGAAGCTACCGGAACAACCGAGGAAAAGGAACAACTCGTAATAATTTGTGGGTATGTGTGAAAACGATTTGAAAGTGAAAGGTCATTGGCCCCTTCTACTCCGATAATTCCATAGGGCGGATATTAGACATGCCCTTGTGGATTTTAACGAGTAGGTAGGTTCAATGTTGTCAACGATTTC
>CAKAJA020000587.1:0-254580 GCA_916610235.2 Lasioglossum morio | reverse complement strand
TGCACAACGCATAACGCATAACGCCTAACGCATAACGCCAAACGCATAACGGATCACGGATAACGCATAAAGCATAACGCATAACGCATAACTCATAACGCATAACGCATAACACATAACGCATAACGCATAACGCATAACGCATAACGCATAACGCATAACGCATAACGCATAACGCATAACGCATATCGCATAACGTATAACGCAAAACGCATAACGCATAACGCATAACGCATAACGTTAACGCATAACGCATAACGCATATCGCATAACGCATAAACCATAACCCATAACGCATAACGCATAACGCATAATGCACAACGCATAACGAATACCGCATAACGTATAACGCAAAACGCATAACGCAGAACGCATAGCGCATAACGCATAATGCATAACGCATAACGCATAACGCATAACGCATAAACCATAACCCATAACACATAACGCATATCGCATAACGCATAACGCATTACGCATTACGCATAACTTATAACTCATAACTCATAACGCATAACGCATAACGCCTAACGCATAACGGATCACGCATAACGCATCAAGCATAACGCATAACGCATAACGCATAATGCACAACGCATAACGAATACCTCATAACGTATAACGCAAAACGCATAGCGCATAACGCATAACGCATAACGCATAACACATAACGCATATCGCATAAAACATAACGCTTAACGCATAACGCATAACGCATAACGCAAAACGCATAACGCATAACGCATAACGCATAACTTATAACTCATAACGCATAACGCATGGCGCACAACGCAGAATGCATAACGCATAACGCATAACCCAAAACCCATAACGCAGAACACATAACGCATAACGCAAAATGCATAACGCATAACGCATAACGCATAACGCATAACGCATAACGCATAACCCATAACCCATAACCCATAACGCATAACGCATAACGCATAACGCATAATGCACAACGCATAACGCATAACGCATAACGCATAACGCATAACGCATAACCCATAACCCATAACCCATAACGCATAACGCATAACGCATAACGCATAATGCACAACGCATAACGCATAACGCCTAACGCATAACGCCTAACGCATAACGGATCACGCATAACGCATAAAGCATAACGCATAACGCATAACGCATAACGCATAACGCATAACGCATAACACATAACGCATAACGCATAACGCATAACGCATAACGCATAACGCATAACGCATAACGCATATCGCATAACGTATAACGCAAAACGCATAACGCATAACGCATAACGCATAACGCATAACGTTAACGCATAACGCATAACGCATAACGCATATCGCATAACGCATAAACCATAACCCATAACGCATAACGCATAACGCATAATGCACAACGCATAACGAATACCGCATAACGCATAACGAATAACGCATAACTCATACCGTATAACGCATAACGCATAATTCATAAAGCATAAAGCATAATTCATAACGCATAACGCAAACGTATTACGCCCAACGCATAACGCATAACGAACAACGCATAACGCATAACGCATAACGCAAACGTATAACGCACAACGCATAACGCAAAAGTATTACGCCCAACGCATAACGCACAACGAACAACGCATAACGCATAACGCATAACGCATAACGCATAACGCATAACGCATAACGCATAACGCATAACGCATAACGCATAACGCATAACGCATAACGCATAACGCATAACGCAAACGTATTACGCTCAACGCATAACGCATAACGAACAACGCATAACGCATAACGCATAACTCATAACGCATAACGCATAAAGCACAACGCAAAAGGCATAACGCATAACGTTAACGCATAACGCAAACGTATTACGCATAACGCATAACGCATAAGGCATAACGCATAACGCATAACGCATAACGCAAACGTATAAATCACAACGCATAACGCATAACGCAAACGTATTACGCCCAACGCATAACGCATAACGAACAACGCATAACGCATAACGCATAACGCAAACGTATAACGCACAACGCATAACGCATAACGCAAACGTATAACGCATAACGCATAACGCATAAAGCATAACGCATAACGCATAACGCATATGCATAACGCATAACGCATAACGCATAACGCATAATGCATAACGCATAACCCATAAAGCATAACGCCTAACGCAAACGTATAACGCACAACGCATAACGCATAACGCATAACGCATAACGCATAACGCATAACGCATAACGCATAACGCATAACGCATAACGCATAACGCATAACGCATAACGCATAACGCATAACGCATAACGCATAACGTATAACGCATAACGCATAACGCATAACGCATAACGCATAACGCATAACTCATAACGCATAACGCATGGCGCATAACGCAAAATGCATAACGCATAACGCATAACGCATAACGCATAATGGATCACGCATAACGCGTAACGCATAACGCATAACGCATAACGTATAACGCATAACGCATAACGCAGAACGCATAACGCATAACGCATAACGCATAACGCATAACGCATACCGCATAACGCATAACGTATAACGCATAACGCATAACGCATAACGCATAACGCATAACGCATAACGCATAACTCATAACGCATAACGCATGGCGCATAACGCAAAATGCATAACGCATAACGCATAACGCCTAACGCATAACGGATCACGCATAACGCATAAAGCATAACGCATAACGCTTAACAGATAACGTATAACTCATAACGCATAACGCATAACGCAAAAAGCATAACGCATCACGCATAACGCATAACGCATAACGCATAACGCATAACGCATAACGCATAACGCATAACGCATAACGCATAACGCATAACGCATAACGCATAACGCATAACGCATAACGCATAACGCATAACGCATAACGCATAACGCATAACGTATAACGCATAACGCATAACGCATAACGCATAACGCATAACTCATAACGCATAACGCATAACGCATGGCGCATAACGCAAAATGCATAACGCATAACGCATAACGCATAACGCATAACGGATCACGCATAACGCATAAAGCATAACGCATAACGCTTAACGCATAAAGCATAACACCTAACGTATAACGCATAACGCGTAACGCATAACGCATAACGCATAACGCATAACGCATAACGCATAACGCATAACGCATAACGCATAACGCATAACGCATAACCCATAACGCATAACGCATAACGCATAACGCATAACGCATAACGCATAACGCATAACGCATAACTCATACCGTATAACTCATAACTCATAACGCATAAAGCATAACGCATAACGCCTAACGCATAACGCAAACGCACAACGCATAACGCATAACGCATAATGCATAACGCATAACGCATAACGCATAACGCATAACGCATAACGCATAACGCAAAATGCATAACGCATATATTATAACGCATAACCCATAACCCATAACGCATAACGCATATCGCACAACGCACAACGCACAACACAGAACGCATAACGCATAACGCATAACGCATAACGCATAACGCATAACGCATAACGCATAACGCATAACGCATAACGCATAACGCATAACGCATAACGAACAACGCATAACGCATAACGCATAACGCATAACGCATAACGCATAACGCATAACGCATAACGCATAACGCATAACGCATAACGCATAACGCATAACGCATAACGCATAACGCATAACATATAACGCATAAAGTATAACGCATAACGCATAACGCATAACGCATAACGCATAACGCATAACGCATAACGCATAACGCATAACGCATAACGCATAACGCATAACGCATAACGCATAACGCATAACGCATAACGCATAACGCATAACGCATAACGCATAACGCATAACGCATAACGCATAACGCATAACGCATAACGCATAACGCATAACGCATAATTCATAACGCACAACGCATAACGCATAACGCATAACGCATAACGCATAACGCATAACGCATAACGCATAACGTATAACGCATAACGCATAAAGCATAACGCATAACGCTTAACGCATAACGCTTAACGCATAACGCTTAACGCATAACGTATAACGCATAACGCATAACGCATAACGCATAACGCATAACTCATAACGCATAACGCATGGCGCATAACGCATAACGCATAACGCCTAACGCATAACGGATCACGCATAACGCATAAACCATAACGCATAACGCTTAACGCATAACGTATAACTCATAACGCATAACGCATAACGCAAAAAGCATAACGCATAACGCATCACGCATAACGCATAACGCATAACGCATAACGCATAACGCATAACGCATAACGCATAACGCATAACGCATAACGCATAACGCATAACGCATAACGCATAACGCATAACGCATAACGCATAACGCATAACGCATAACGCATAACGCATAACGCATAACGCATAACGCGTAACGCATAACGCATAACGCATAACGCATAACGCCTAACGCATAACGCATAACTCATAACGCATAACGCATGGCGCATAACGCAAAATGCATAACCCATAACGCATAACGCCTAACGCATAACGGATCACGCACAACGCATAAACCATAACGCATAACGCTTAACGCATAACGTATAACTCATAACGCATAACGCATAACGCAAAAAGCATTACGCATCACGCATAACGCATAACGCATAACGCATAACGCATAACGCATAACGCATAACGCATAACGCATAACGCATAACGCATAAAACATAACGCATAACGGATCACGCACAACGCATAAACCATAACGCATAACGCTTAACGCATAACGCATAACGCATAACGCATAACGCATAACGCATAACGTATAACGCATAACGCATAACGCATAACGCATAACGCATAACGCATAACGCATAACGCATAACGCATAACGCATAACGCATAACGCATAACGCATAACGCATAACGCATAACGCATAACGCATAACTCATAACGCATAACGCATGGCGCATAACGCAAAATGCCTAACGCATAACGCATAACGCCTAACGCATAACGGATCACGCATAACGCATAACGCATAACGCATAACGCATAACGCATAACGCATAACGCATAACGCATAACGCATAACGCATAACGCATAACGCATAACGCATAACGCAAAACGCATAACGCATAACGCATAACGCATAACGCATAACGCATAACGCATAACGCATAACGCATAACGCATAACGCATAACGCATAACGCATAACGCATAACCCATAACGCATAACGCATAACGCATAACGCATAACGCATAACGCATAACGCATAACTCATACCGTATAACTCATAACTCATAACGCATAAAGCATAACGCATAACGCCTAACGCATAACGCAAACGCACAACGCATAACGCATAACGCATAATGCATAACGCATAACGCATAACGCATAACGCATAACGCATAACGCATAACGCATAACGCATAACGCATAACGCATAACGCATAACGCATAACGCATAACGCATAACGCATAACGCATAACGCATAACGCATAACGCATAACGCATAACGCATAACGCATAACGCATAACGCATAATTCATAACGCACAACGCATAACGCATAACGCATAACGCATAACGCATAACGCATAACGCATAACGCATAACGTATAACGCATAACGCATAAAGCATAACGCATAACGCTTAACGCATAACGCTTAACGCATAACGTATAACGCATAACGCATAACGCATAACGCATAACGCATAACTCATAACGCATAACGCATGGCGCATAACGCATAACGCATAACGCCTAACGCATAACGGATCACGCATAACGCATAAACCATAACGCATAACGCTTAACGCATAACGTATAACTCATAACGCATAACGCATAACGCAAAAAGCATAACGCATAACGCATCACGCATAACGCATAACGCATAACGCATAACGCATAACGCATAACGCATAACGCATAACGCATAACGCATAACGCAAAACGCATAACGCATAACGCATAACGCATAACGCATAACGCATAACGCATAACGCATAACGCATAACGCATAACGCATAACGCATAACGCATAACGCATAACGCATAACGCGTAACGCATAACGCATAACGCATAACGCATAACGCATAACGCATAACGCATAACGCATAACGCATAACGCATAACTCATAACGCATAACGCATGGCGCATAACGCAAAATGCATAACCCATAACGCATAACGCCTAACGCATAACGGATCACGCACAACGCATAAACCATAACGCATAACGCTTAACGCATAACGTATAACTCATAACGCATAACGCATAACGCAAAAAGCATTACGCATCACGCATAACGCATAACGCATAACGCATAACGCATAACGCATAACGCATAACGCATAACGCATAACGCATAACGCATAACGCATAAAACATAACGCATAACGGATCACGCACAACGCATAAACCATAACGCATAACGCTTAACGCATAACGCATAACGCATAACGCATAACGCATAACGCATAACGTATAACGCATAACGCATAACGCATAACGCATAACGCATAACGCATAACGCATAACGCATAACGCATAACGCATAACGCATAACGCATAACGCATAACGCATAACGCATAACGCATAACGCATAACGCATAACGCATAACTCATAACGCATAACGCATGGCGCATAACGCAAAATGCATAACGCATAACGCATAACGCCTAACGCATAACGGATCACGCATAACGCATAACGCATAACGCATAACGCATAACGCATAACGCATAACGCATAACGCATAACGCATAACGCATAACGCATAACGCATAACGCATAACGCATAACGCATAACGCAAAACGCATAACGCATAACGCATAACGCATAACGCATAACGCATAACGCATAACGCATAACGCATAACGCATAACGCATAACGCATAACGCATAACGCATAACGCATAACCCATAACGCATAACGCATAACGCATAACGCATAACGCATAACGCATAACGCATAACGCATAACTCATACCGTATAACTCATAACTCATAACGCATAAAGCATAACGCATAACGCCTAACGCATAACGCAAACGCACAACGCATAACGCATAACGCATAATGCATAACGCATAACGCATAACGCATAACGCAAAATGCATAACGCATATATTATAACGCATAACCCATAACCCATAACGCATAACGCATATCGCACAACGCACAACGCACAACACAGAACGCATAACGCATAACGCATAACGCATAACGCATAACGCATAACGCATAACGCATAACGCATAACGCATAACGCATAACGCATAACGCATAACGCATAACGCATAACGAACAACGCATAACGCATAACGCATAACGCATAACGCATAACGCATAACGCATAACGCATAACGCATAACGCATAACGCATAACGCTTAACGCATAACGCATAACGCATAACGCATAACGCATAACGCATAACGCATAACGCATAACATATAACGCATAAAGTATAACGCATAACGCATAACGCATAACGCATAACGCATAACGCATAACGCATAACGCATAACGCATAACGCATAACGCATAACGCATAACGCATAACGCATAACGCATAACGCATAACGCATAACGCATAATTCATAACGCACAACGCATAACGCATAACGCATAACGCATAACGCATAACGCATAACGCATAACGCATAACGTATAACGCATAACGCATAAAGCATAACGCATAACGCTTAACGCATAACGCTTAACGCATAACGTATAACGCATAACGCATAACGCATAACGCATAACGCATAACTCATAACGCATAACGCATGGCGCATAACGCATAACGCATAACGCCTAACGCATAACGGATCACGCATAACGCATAAACCATAACGCATAACGCTTAACGCATAACGTATAACTCATAACGCATAACTCATAACGCATAACGCATGGCGCATAACGCATAACGCATAACGCATAACGCATAACGCATAACTCATAACGCATAACGCATGGCGCATAACGCAAAATGCATAACGCATAACGCATAACGCCTAACGCATAACGGATCACGCACAACGCATAAACCATAACGCATAACGCTTAACGCATAACGTATAACTCATAACGCATAACGCATAACGCATAACGCATAACGCAAAAAGCATTACGCATCACGCATAACGCATAACGCATAACGCATAACGCATAACGCATAAGGCATAACGCATAAAACATAACGCATAACGGATCACGCACAACGCATAAACCATAACGCATAACGCTTAACGCATAACGCATAACGCATAACGCATAACGCATAACGCATAACGCATAACGCATAACGCATAACGCATAACGCATAACGCATAACGCATAACGCATAACGCATAACGCATAACGCATAACGCATAACGCATAACGCATAACGCATAACGCATAACGCATAACGCATAACGCATAACGCATAACGCATAACGCATAACGCATAACGCATAACGCATAACGCATAACGCATAACGCATAACGCATAACGCATAACGCATAACGCATAACGCATAACGCATAACATATAACGCATAAAGTATAACGCATAACGCATAACGCATAACGCATAACGCATAACGCATAACGCATAACGCATAACGCATAACGCATAACGCATAACGCATAACGCATAACGCATAACGCATAACGCATAACGCATAACGCATAACGCATAACGCATAACGCATAACTCATAACGCATAACGCATGGCGCATAACGCAAAATGCATAACGCATAACGCATAACGCCTAACGCATAACGGATCACGCATAACGCATAACGCATAACGCATAACGCATAACGCATAACGCATAACGCATAACGCATAACGCATAACGCAAAACGCATAACGCATAACGCATAACGCATAACGCATAACGCATAACGCATAACGCATAACGCATAACGCATAACGCATAACGCATAACGCATAACGCATAACCCATAACGCATAACGCATAACGCATAACGCATAACGCATAACGCATAACGCATAACGCATAACGCATAAAGTATAACGCATAACGCATAACGCATAACGCATAACGCATAACGCATAACGCATAACGCATAACGCATAACGCATAACGCATAACGCATAACGCATAACGCATAACGCATAACGCATAACGCATAACGCATAACGCATAACGCATAACGCATAATTCATAACGCACAACGCATAACGCATAACGCATAACGCATAACGCATAACGCATAACGCATAACGCATAACGCATAACGTATAACGCATAACGCATAAAGCATAACGCATAACGCTTAACGCATAACGCTTAACGCATAACGTATAACGCATAACGCATAACGCATAACGCATAACGCATAACTCATAACGCATAACGCATGGCGCATAACGCATAACGCATAACGCCTAACGCATAACGGATCACGCATAACGCATAAACCATAACGCATAACGCTTAACGCATAACGTATAACTCATAACGCATAACTCATAACGCATAACGCATGGCGCATAACGCATAACGCATAACGCATAACGCATAACGCATAACTCATAACGCATAACGCATGGCGCATAACGCAAAATGCATAACGCATAACGCATAACGCCTAACGCATAACGGATCACGCACAACGCATAAACCATAACGCATAACGCTTAACGCATAACGTATAACTCATAACGCATAACGCATAACGCAAAAAGCATTACGCATCACGCATAACGCATAACGCATAACGCATAACGCATAACGCATAAGGCATAACGCATAAAACATAACGCATAACGGATCACGCACAACGCATAAACCATAACGCATAACGCTTAACGCATAACTTATAACGCATAACGCATAACGCATAACGCATAACGCATAACGCATAACGCATAACGCATAACGCATAACGCATAACGCATAACGCATAACGCATAACGCATAACGCATAACGCATAACGCATAACGCATAACGCATAACGCATAACGCATAACGCATAACGCATAACGCATAACGCATAACGCATAACGCATAACGCATAACGCATAACGCATAACGCATAACGCATAACGCATAACGCATAACGCATAACACATAACGCATAACGCATAACGCATAACGCATAACGCATAACGCATAACGCATAACGCATAACATATAACGCATAAAGTATAACGCATAACGCATAACGCATAACGCATAACGCATAACGCATAACGCATAACGCATAACGCATAACGCATAACGCATAACGCATAACGCATAACGCATAACGCATAACGCATAACGCATAACGCATAACGCATAACGCATAACGCATAACTCATAACGCATAACGCATGGCGCATAACGCAAAATGCATAACGCATAACGCATAACGCCTAACGCATAACGGATCACGCATAACGCATAACGCATAACGCATAACGCATAACGCATAACGCATAACGCATAACGCATAACGCATAACGCATAACGCATAACGCATAACGCAAAACGCATAACGCATAACGCATAACGCATAACGCATAACGCAAAACGCATAACGCATAACGCATAACGCATAACGCATAACGCATAACGCATAACGCATAACGCATAACGCATAACGCATAACGCATAACGCATAACGCATAACCCATAACGCATAACGCATAACGCATAACGCATAACGCATAACGCATAACGCATAACGCATAACTCATACCGTATAACTCATAACTCATAACGCATAAAGCATAACGCATAACGCCTAACGCATAACGCAAACGCACAACGCATAACGCATAACGCATAATGCATAACGCATAACGCATAACGCATAACGCATAACGCATAACGCAAAATGCATAACGCATATATTATAACGCATAACCCATAACCCATAACGCATAACGCATATCGCACAACGCACAACGCACAACACAGAACGCATAACGCATAACGCATAACGCATAACGCATAACGCATAACGCATAACGCATAACGCATAACGCATAACGCATAACGCATAACGCATAACGCATAACGCATAACGCATAACGCATAACGAATAACGCATAACGCATAACGCATAACGCATAACGCATAACGCATAACGCATAACGCATAACGCATAACGCATAACGCATAACGCATAACGCATAACGCATAACGCATAACGCATAACGCATAACGCATAACGCATAACGCATAACGCATAACGCATAACGCATAACGCATAACGCATAACGCATAACGCATAACGCATAACGCATAACGCATAACATATAACGCATAAAGTATAACGCATAACGCATAACGCATAACGCATAACGCATAACGCATAACGCATAACGCATAACGCATAACGCATAACGCATAACGCATGGCGCATAACGCAAAATGCATAACGCATAACGCATAACGCCTAACGCATAACGGATCACGCATAACGCATAACGCATAACGCATAACGCATAACGCATAACGCATAACGCATAACGCATAACGCATAACGCATAACGCATAACGCATAACGCAAAACGCATAACGCATAACGCATAACGCATAACGCATAACGCATAACGCATAACGCATAACGCATAACGCATAACGCATAACGCATAACGCATAACGCATAACGCATAACCCATAACGCATAACGCATAACGCATAACGCATAACGCATAACGCATAACGCATAACTCATACCGTATAACTCATAACTCATAACGCATAAAGCATAACGCATAACGCCTAACGCATAACGCAAACGCACAACGCATAACGCATAACGCATAATGCATAACGCATAACGCATAACGCATAACGCATAACGCATAACGCAAAATGCATAACGCATATATTATAACGCATAACCCATAACCCATAACGCATAACGCATATCGCACAACGCACAACGCACAACACAGAACGCATAACGCATAACGCATAACGCATAACGCATAACGCATAACGCATAACGCATAACGCATAACGCATAACGCATAACGCATAACGCATAACGCATAACGCATAACGCATAACGCATAACGAACAACGCATAACGCATAACGCATAACGCATAACGCATAACGCATAACGCATAACGCATAACGCATAACGCATAACGCATAACGCATAACGCATAACGCATAACGCATAACGCATAACGCATAACGCATAACGCATAACGCATAACATATAACGCATAAAGTATAACGCATAACGCATAACGCATAACGCATAACGCATAACGCATAACGCATAACGCATAACGCATAACGCATAACGCATAACGCATAACGCATAACGCATAACGCATAACGCATAACGCATAACGCATAACGCATAACGCATAACGCATAACGCATAACTCATAACGCATAACGCATGGCGCATAACGCAAAATGCATAACGCATAACGCATAACGCCTAACGCATAACGGATCACGCACAACGCATAAACCATAACGCATAACGCTTAACGCATAACGTATAACTCATAACGCATAACGCATAACGCAAAAAGCATTACGCATCACGCATAACGCATAACGCATAACGCATAACGCATAACGCATAACGCATAACGCATAACGCATAAGGCATAACGCATAAAACATAACGCATAACGGATCACGCACAACGCATAAACCATAACGCATAACGCTTAACGCATAACGCATAACGCATAACGCATAACGCATAACGCATAACGCATAACGCATAACGCATAACGCATAACGCATAACGCATAACGCATAACGCATAACGCATAACGCATAACGCATAACGCATAACGCATAACGCATAACGCATAACGCATCACGCATAACGCATAACGCATAACTCATAACTCATTACGCATAACGCATAACGCATAACGCATAACTCATAACGCATAACGCATGGCGCATAACGCAAAATGCATAACGCATAACGCATAACGCCTAACGCATAACGGATCACGCACAACGCATAAACCATAACGCATAACGCTTAACGCATAACGTATAACTCATAACGCATAACGCATAACGCAAAAAGCATTACGCATCACGCATAACGCATAACGCATAACGCATAACGCACAACGCATAACGCATAACGCATAACGTATAACGCATAACGCATAACGCATAAAACATAACGCATAACGCATAACGCATAACGCATAATGCATAACGCATAACCCATAAAGCATAACGCATAACGCATAACGCATAACGCATAACGCATAACGCATAACGCATAACGCATAACGCATAACGCATAACGTATAACGCATAACGCATAACGCATAACGCATTACGCATAACGCATAACGCATAACGCATAACGCATAACGCATAACGCATAACGCATAACGCATAACGCATAACATATAACGCATAACGTATAACGCATAACGCATAACGCATAACGCATAACGCATAACGCATAATGCATAACGCATAACCCATAAAGCATAACGCCTAACGCAAACGTATAACGCACAACGCATAACGCATAACGCATAACGCATAACGCATAACGCATAACGCATAACGCATAACGCATAACGCATAACGCATAACGCATAACGCATAACGCATAACGCATAACGCATAACGCATAACGCATAACGCATAACGCATAACGCATAACGCATTACGCATAACGCATAACGCATAACGCATAACGCATAACGCATAACGCATAACGCAAACGCATAACGCATAATGCATAACGCATAACCCATAAAGCATAACGCCTAACGCAAACGTATAACGCACAACGCATAACGCATAACGCATAACGCATAACGCATAACGCCTAACGCAAACGTATAACGCACAACGCATAACGCATAACGCATAACGCATAACGCATAACGCATAACGCATAACGCATAACGCATAACGCATAACGCATAACGCATAACGCATAACGCATAACGCATAACGCATAACGCATAACGCATAACGCATAACGCATAACGCATAACGTATAACGCATAACGCATAACGCATAACGCATAACGCATAACGCATAACGCATAACTCATAACGCATAACGCATGGCGCATAACGCAAAATGCATAACGCATAACGCATAACGCATAACGCATAATGGATCACGCATAACGCGTAACGCATAACGCATAACGCATAACGTATAACGCATAACGCATAACGCATAACGCATAACGCATAACGCATAACGCATAACGCATAACGCATAACGCATACCGCATAACGCATAACGTATAACGCATAACGCATAACGCATAACGCATAACGCATAACGCATAACTCATAACGCATAACGCATGGCGCATAACGCAAAATGCATAACGCATAACGCATAACGCCTAACGCATAACGGATCACGCATAACGCATAAAGCATAATGCATAACGCTTAACACATAACGTATAACTCATAACGCATAACGCATAACGCAAAAAGCATAACGCATCACGCATAACGCATAACGCATAACGCATAACGCATAACGCATAACGCATAACGCATAACGCATAACGCATAACGCATAACGCATAACGCATAACGCATAACGCATAACGTATAACGCATAACGCATAACGCATAACGCATAACTCATAACGCATAACGCACAACGCATGGCGCATAACGCAAAATGCATAACGCATAACGGATCACGCATAACGCATAAAGCATAACGCATAACGCTTAACGCATAAAGCATAGCACCTAACGTATAACGCATAACGCATAACGCATAACGCATAACGCATAACTCATAACGCATAACGCATGGCGCATAACGCAAAATGCATAACGCATAACGCATAACGCATAACGCATAATGGATCACGCATAACGCATAACGCATAACGCATAACGCATAACGCATAACGCATAACGCATAACGCATAACGCATAACGCATAATGCATAACGCATAACGCATAACGCATAACGCATAACGCATAACGCATAACGCATAACGCATAACGCATAACGCATAACGCATAACGCATAACGCATAACGCATAACGCATAACGCATAACGCATAACGCATAACGCATAACGCATAACGCATAACGCATAACGCATAACGCATAACGCATAACGCATAACGCATAACGCATAACGCATAACGCATAACCCATAACGCATAACGCATAACGCATAACGCATAACGCATAACGCATAACGCATAACGCATAACGCATAACTCGTACCGTATAACTCATAACTCATAACGCATAAAGCATAACGCATAACGCCTAACGCATAACGCAAACGCACAACGCATAACGCATAACGCATAATGCATAACGCATAACGCATAACGCATAACGCATAACGCATAATGCAAAATGCATAACGCATATATTATAACGCATAACCCATAACCCATAACGCATAACGCATATCGCACAACGCACAACGCACAACACAGAACGCATAACGCATAACGCATAACGCATAACGCATAACGCATAACGCATAACGCATAACGCATAACGCATAACGCATAACGCATAACGCATAACGCATAACGCATAACGCATAACGCATAACGCATAACGCATAACGCATAACGCATAACGCATAACGCATAACGCATAACGCATAACGCATAACGCATAACGCATAACGCATAACGCATAACGCATAACGCATAACGCATAACGCATAACGCATAACGCATAACGCATAACGAACAACGCATAACGCATAACGCATAACGCATAACGCATAACGCATAACGCATAACGCATAACGCATAACGCATAACATATAACGCATAAAGTATAACGCATAACGCATAACGCATAACGCATAACGCATAACGCATAACGCATAACGCATAACGCATAACGCATAACGCATAACGCATAACGCATAACGCATAACGCATAACGCATAACGCATAACGCATAATTCATAACGCACAACGCATAACGCATAACGCATAACGCATAACGCATAAAGCATAACGCATAACGCATAACGCATAACGTATAACGCATAACGCATAAAGCATAACGCATAACGCTTAACGCATAACGCTTAACGCATAACGTATAACGCATAACGCATAACGCATAACGCATAACGCATAATTCATAACGCATAACGCATGGCGCATAACGCATAACGCATAACGCCTAACGCATAACGGATCACGCATAACGCATAAACCATAACGCATAACGCTTAACGCATAACGTATAACTCATAACGCATAACGCATAACGCAAAAAGCATAACGCATCACGCATAACGCATAACGCATAACGCATAACGCATAACGCATAACGCATAACGCATAACGCATAACGCATAACGCATAACGCAAAACGCATAACGCATAACGCATAACGCATAACGCATAACGCATAACGCATAACGCATAACGCATAACGCATAACGCATAACGCATAACGCATAACGCATAACGCATAACGCATAACGCATAACGCATAACGCATAACGCATAACGCATAACGCATAACGCATAACTCATAACGCATAACGCATGGCGCATAACGCAAAATGCATAACGCATAACGCATAACGCATAACGCATAACGCATAACGCATAACGAACAACGCATAACGCATAACGTATAACGCATAACGCATAAAGCATAACGCATAACGCTTAACGCATAACGCATAACTCATAACGCATAACGCATAACGCATAACCCATAAAGCATAACGCCTAACGCAAACGTATAACGCACAACGCATAACGCATAACGCACAATGCATAACGCATAACGCATAAAGCATAACGCATAACGCATAACGCATAACGCATAACGCATAACGCATAACGCATAACGCATAACGCATAACGCATAACGCATAACGCATAACGCATAACGCATAACGCATAACGCATAACGCATAACGCATAACCCATAACGCATAACGCATAACGCATAACGCATAACGCATAACGCATAACGCATAACGCATAACGCATAACGCATAACGCATAACGCATAACGCATAACGCATAACGCATAACGCATAACGCATAACATATAACGCATAAAGTATAACGCATAACGCATAACGCATAACGCATAACGCATAACGCATAACGCATAACGCATAACGCATAACGCATAACGCATAACGCATAACGCATAACGCATAACGCATAACGCATAACGCATAACTCATAACGCATAACGCATGGCGCATAACGCAAAATGCATAACGCATAACGCATAACGCCTAACGCATAACGGATCACGCACAACGCATAAACCATAACGCATAACGCTTAACGCATAACGTATAACTCATAACGCATAACGCATAACGCATAACGCATAACGCATAACGCATAACGCATAACGCATAACGCATAACGCATAACGCATAACGCATAACGCATAACGCATAAGGCATAACGCATAAAACATAACGCATAACGGATCACGCACAACGCATAAACCATAACGCATAACGCTTAACGCATAACGCATAACGCATAACGCATAACGCATAACGCATAACGCATAACGCATAACGCATAACGCATAACGCATAACGCATAACGCATAACGCATAACGCATAACGCATAACGCATAACGCATAACGCATAACGCATAACGCATAACGCATAACGCATAACGTATAACGCATAACGCATAACGCATAACGCATAACGCATAACGCATAACTCATAACGCATAACGCATGGCGCATAACGCAAAATGCATAACGCATAACGCATAACGCCTAACGCATAACGGATCACGCACAACGCATAAACCATAACGCATAACGCTTAACGCATAACGTATAACTCATAACGCATAACGCATAACGCAAAAAGCATTACGCATCACGCATAACGCATAACGCATAACGCATAACGCATAACGCATAACGCATAACGCATAACGTATAACGCATAACGCATAACGCATAAAACATAACGCATAACGCATAACGCATAACGCATAATGCATAACGCATAACCCATAAAGCATAACGCATAACGCATAACGCATAACGCATAACGCATAACGCATAACGCATAACGCATAACGCATAACGCATAACGTATAACGCATAACGCATAACGCATAACGCATTACGCATAACGCATAACGCATAACGCATAACGCATAACGCATAACGCATAACGCATAACGCATAACATATAACGCATAACGTATAACGCATAACGCATAACGCATAACGCATAACGCATAACGCATAATGCATAACGCATAACCCATAAAGCATAACGCCTAACGCAAACGTATAACGCACAACGCATAACGCATAACGCATAACGCATAACGCATAACGCATAACGCATAACGCATAACGCATAACGCATAACGCATAACGCATAACGCATAACGCATAACGCATAACGCATAACGCATAACGCATAACGCATAACGCATAACGCATAACGCATAACGTATAACGCATAACGCATAACGCATAACGCATTACGCATAACGCATAACGCATAACGCATAACGCATAACGCATAACGCATAACGCATAACGCATAACGCATAACGCATAACGCATAATGCATAACGCATAACCCATAAAGCATAACGCCTAACGCAAACGTATAACGCACAACGCATAACGCATAACGCAAAATGCATAACGCATAACGCATAATGCATAACGCATAATGGATCACGCATAACGCGTAACGCATAACGCATAACGCATAACGTATAACGCATAACGCATAACGCATAACGCATAACGCATAACGCATAACGCATAACGCATAACGCATAACGCATAACGCATACCGCATAACGCATAACGTATAACGCATAACGCATAACGCATAACGCATAACGCATAACGCATAACTCATAACGCATAACGCATGGCGCATAACGCAAAATGCATAACGCATAACGCATAACGCCTAACGCATAACGGATCACGCATAACGCATAAAGCATAATGCATAACGCTTAACGCATAACGTATAACTCATAACGCATAACGCATAACGCAAAAAGCATAACGCATCACGCATAACGCATAACGCATAACGCATAACGCATAACGCATAACGCATAACGCATAACGCATAACGCATAACGCATAACGCATAACGCATAACGCATAACGCATAACGCATAACGTATAACGCATAACGCATAACGCATAACGCATAACTCATAACGCATAACGCACAACGCATGGCGCATAACGCAAAATGCATAACGCATAACGGATCACGCATAACGCATAAAGCATAACGCATAACGCTTAACGCATAAAGCATAGCACCTAACGTATAACGCATAACGCATAACGCATAACGCATAACGCATAACTCATAACGCATAACGCATGGCGCATAACGCAAAATGCATAACGCATAACGCATAACGCATAACGCATAATGGATCACGCATAACGCATAACGCATAACGCATAACGCATAACGCATAACGCATAACGCATAACTCGTACCGTATAACTCATAACTCATAACGCATAAAGCATAACGCATAACGCCTAACGCATAACGCAAACGCACAACGCATAACGCATAACGCATAATGCATAACGCATAACGCATAACGCATAACGCATAACGCATAACGCATAACGCATAATGCAAAATGCATAACGCATATATTATAACGCATAACCCATAACCCATAACGCATAACGCATATCGCACAACGCACAACGCACAACACAGAACGCATAACGCAT
This sequence comes from Lasioglossum morio, assembly GCA_916610235.2. Taxonomy (NCBI): domain Eukaryota; kingdom Metazoa; phylum Arthropoda; class Insecta; order Hymenoptera; family Halictidae; genus Lasioglossum; species Lasioglossum morio. Next base: position 234,842 of record CAKAJA020000587.1, on the reverse strand, counting down.
AACGCATAACGCATAACGCATAACGCATAACGCATAACGCATAACGCATAACGCATAACGCATAACGAACAACGCATAACGCATAACGCATAACGCATAACGCATAACGCATAACGCATAACGCATAACGCATAACGCATAACATATAACGCATAAAGTATAACGCATAACGCATAACGCATAACGCATAACGCATAACGCATAACGCATAACGCATAACGCATAACGCATAACGCATAACGCATAACGCATAACGCTTAACGCATAACGTATAACGCATAACGCATAACGCATAACGCATAACTCATAACGCATAACGCATGGCGCATAACGCAAAATGCATAACGCATAACGCATAACGCCTAACGCATAACGGATCACGCATAACGCATAAACCATAACGCATAACGCTTAACGCATAACGTATAACTCATAACGCATAACGCATAACGCAAAAAGCATAACGCATCACGCATAACGCATAACGCATAACGCATAACGCATAACGCATAACGCATAACGCATAACGCATAACGCATAACTCATAACGCATAACGCATGGCGCATAACGCAAAATGCATAACGCATAACGCATAACGCCTAACGCATAACGGATCACGCATAACGCATAAACCATAACGCATAACGCTTAACGCATAACGTATAACTCATAACGCATAACGCATAACGCATAACGCAAAAAGCATAACGCATCACGCATAACGCATAACGCATAACGCATAACGCATAACGCATAACGCATAACGCATAACGCATAACGCATAACGCATAACGCAAAACGCATAACGCATAACGCATAACGCATAACGCATAACGCATAACGCATAACGCATAACGCATAACGCATAACGCATAACGCATAACGCATAACGCATAACGCATAACGCATAACTCATAACGCATAACGCATGGCGCATAACGCAAAATGCATAACGCATAACGCCTAACGCATAACGGATCACGCACAACGCATAAACCATAACGCATAACGCTTAACGCATAACGTATAACTCATAACGCATAACGCATAACGCAAAAAGCATTACGCATCACGCATAACGCATAACGCATAACGCATCACGCATAACGCATAACGCATAAAACATAACGCATAACGCATAACGCATAACGCATAACGCATAACGCATAACGCATAACGCATAACGCATAACGCATAACGCATAACGCATAACGCATAACGCATAACGCATAACGCATAACGTATAACGCATAACGCATAAAGCATAACGCATAACGCTTAACGCATAACGTATAACGCATAACGCATAACGCATAACGTATAACGCATAACGCATAACGCATAACTCATAACGCATAACGCATAACGCATAACGCATAAAGCATAACGTATAACGCATAACGCATAACGCATAACGCATAACGCATAACGGATCACGCATAACGCATAAAGCATAACGCATAACGCTTAACGCATAAAGCATAACACCTAACGCATAACGCATAACGCATAACTCATACCGTATAACTCATAACTCATTACGCATAAAGCATAACGCATAACGCCTAACGCATAACGCATAACGCATAACGCATAACGCATAACTCATACCGTATAACTCATAACTCATAACGCATAAAGCATAACGCATAACGCCTAACGCATAACGCAAACGCACAACGAATAACGCATAACGCATAATGCATAACGCATAACGCATAACGCATAACGCATAACGCATAACGCATAACGCAAAATGCATAACGCATATAGCATAACGCATAACCCATAACCCATAACGCATAACGCATATCGCACAACGCACAACGCACAACACAGAACGCATAACGCATAACGCATAACGGATAACTCATAACGCATAAAGCATAACGCATAACGCCTAACGCATAACGCAAACGCACAACGAATAACGCATAACGCATAATGCATAACGCATAACGCATAACGCATAACGCATAACGCATAACGCATAACGCAAAATGCATAACGCATATAGCATAACGCATAACCCATAACCCATAACGCATAACGCATATCGCACAACGCACAACGCACAACACAGAACGCATAACGCATAACGCATAACGGATAACGCATAACGCATAACGCATAACGCATAACGCATAACGCATAACGCATAACACATAACGCATAACGCATAACGCATAACGCATAACGCATAACGCATAACGCATAACGCATAACGCATAACGCATAACGCATTACGCATAACGCATAACGCATAACGCATAACGCGTAACGCATAACGCATAACGCATAACATATAACGCATAACGCATAACGCATAACGCATAACGCATAACGTATAACTCATAACGCATAACGCATAAAGCATAACGTATAACGCAAAACGCATAACGCATAACGCAAAAGGCATAACGCATAACGTTAACGCATAACGCATAACGCATAACGCATAACGCATAACGCATAACGCATAACGCATAACGCATAACGCATAACGCATAACGCATAACGAATAACGCATAACTCATACCGTATAACGCATAACGCATAACGCATAAAGCATAACGCATAACGCAAACGTATTACGCCCAACGCATAACGCATAACGAACAACGCATAACGCATAACGCATAACGCAAACGTATAACGCACAACGCATAACGCATAACGCAAACGTATAACGCACAACGCATAACGCATAACGCAAACGTATAACGCATAACGCATAACGCATAACGCATAAAGCATAACGCATAACGCATAACGCATAACGCAAACGTATTACGCATAACGCATAACGCATAACGCATAACGCAAAATGCATAACGCATAACGCATAACCCATAACGCATAACGCATAACGCATAACGCATAACGCATAACGCATAACCCATAACGCATAACGCATAACGCATAACGCATAACCCATAACCCATAACGCATAACGCATAACGCATAACGCATAACGCATAACGCACAACGCATAACGCATAACGCATAACGCATATCGCACAACGCACAACGCACAACACAGAACGCATAACGCATAACGCATAACGCAGAACGCATAACGCATAACGCATAACGCATAACGCATAACGCATAACGCATAACGCATAACGCAAACGTATTACGCCCAACGCATAACGCATAACGAACAACGCATAACGCATAACGCATAACGCATAACGCATAACGCATAACGCATAACGCATAACGCATTACGCATAACGCATAACGCATAACGCATAACGCATAACGCATAACGCATAACGCATAACGCATAACATATAACGCATAACGCATAACGCATAACGCATAACGTATAACTCATAACGCATAACGCATAAAGCATAACGTATAACGCAAAACGCATAACGCATAACGCAAAAGGCATAACGCATAACGTTAACGCATAACGCATAACGCGTAACGCATAACGCATAACGCATAACGCATAACGCATAACGCATAACCCATAACGCATAACGCATAACGCATAACGCATAAAGCATAACGCATAACGCATAACGCATAACGCATAAATCATAGCGTATAACTCATAACTCATAACGCATAAAGCATAACGCATAACGCCTAACGCATAACGCAAACGCACAACGCATAACGCATAACGCATAATGCATAACGCATAACGCATAACGCATAACGCATAACGCATAACGCAAAATGCATAACGCATATAGCATAACGCATAACCCATAACCCATAACGCATAACGCATATCGCACAACGCACAACGCACAACACAGAACGCATAACGCATAACGCATAACGGATAACGCATAACGCCTAACGCATAACGCAAACGCACAACGAATAACGCATAACGCATAATGCATAACGCATAACGCATAACGCATAACGCATAACGCATAACGCATAACGCAAAATGCATAACGCATATAGCATAACGCATAACCCATAACCCATAACGCATAACGCATATCGCACAACGCACAACGCACAACACAGAACGCATAACGCATAACGCATAACGGATAACTCATAACGCATAAAGCATAACGCATAACGCCTAACGCATAACGCAAACGCACAACGAATAACGCATAACGCATAATGCATAACGCATAACGCATAACGCATAACGCATAACGCATAACGCATAACGCAAAATGCATAACGCATATAGCATAACGCATAACCCATAACCCATAACGCATAACGCATATCGCACAACGCACAACGCACAACACAGAACGCATAACGCATAACGCATAACGGATAACGCATAACGCATAACGCATAACGCATAACGCATAACGCATAACGCATAACGCATAACACATAACGCATAACGCATAACGCATAACGCATAACGCATAACGCATAACGCATAACGCATAACGCATAACGCATAACGCATTACGCATAACGCATAACGCATAACGCATAACGCATAACGCATAACGCGTAACGCATAACGCATAACGCATAACATATAACGCATAACGCATAACGCATAACGCATAACGCATAACGTATAACTCATAACGCATAACGCATAAAGCATAACGTATAACGCAAAACGCATAACGCATAACGCAAAAGGCATAACGCATAACGTTAACGCATAACGCATAACGCATAACGCATAACGCATAACGCATAACGCATAACGCATAACGCATAACGCATAACGCATAACGCATAACGAATAACGCATAACTCATACCGTATAACGCATAACGCATAACGCATAAAGCATAACGCATAACGCAAACGTATTACGCCCAACGCATAACGCATAACGAACAACGCATAACGCATAACGCATAACGCAAACGTATAACGCACAACGCATAACGCATAACGCAAACGTATAACGCACAACGCATAACGCATAACGCAAACGTATAACGCATAACGCATAACGCATAACGCATAAAGCATAACGCATAACGCATAACGCATAACGCAAACGTATTACGCATAACGCATAACGCATAACGCATAACGCAAAATGCATAACGCATAACGCATAACCCATAACGCATAACGCATAACGCATAACGCATAACGCATAACGCATAACGCATAACCCATAACGCATAACGCATAACGCATAACGCATAACCCATAACCCATAACGCATAACGCATAACGCATAACGCATAACGCATAACGCACAACGCATAACGCATAACGCATAACGCATATCGCACAACGCACAACGCACAACACAGAACGCATAACGCATAACGCATAACGCATAACGCATAACGCATAACGCATAACGCATAACGCATAACGCAAACGTATTACGCCCAACGCATAACGCATAACGAACAACGCATAACGCATAACGCATAACGCATAACGCATAACGCATAACGCATAACGCATAACGCATTACGCATAACGCATAACGCATAACGCATAACGCATAACGCATAACGCATAACGCATAACGCATAACATATAACGCATAACGCATAACGCATAACGCATAACGTATAACTCATAACGCATAACGCATAAAGCATAACGTATAACGCAAAACGCATAACGCATAACGCAAAAGGCATAACGCATAACGTTAACGCATAACGCATAACGCGTAACGCATAACGCATAACGCATAACGCATAACGCATAACGCATAACGCATAACCCATAACGCATAACGCATAACGCATAACGCATAAAGCATAACGCATAACGCATAACGCATAACGCATAAATCATAGCGTATAACTCATAACTCATAACGCATAAAGCATAACGCATAACGCCTAACGCATAACGCAAACGCACAACGCATAACGCATAACGCATAATGCATAACGCATAACGCATAACGCATAACGCATAACGCATAACGCATAACGCAAAATGCATAACGCATATAGCATAACGCATAACCCATAACCCATAACGCATAACGCATATCGCACAACGCACAACGCACAACACAGAACGCATAACGCAAAACGCATAACGGATAACGCATAACGCATAACGCATAACGCATAACGCATAACGCATAACACATAACGCATAACGCATAACGCATAACGCATAACGCATAACGCATAACGCATAACGCATAACGCATAACGCATAACGCATAACGCATAACGCATTACGCATAACGCATAACGCATAACGCATAATGCATAACGCATAACGCGTAACGCATAACGCATAACGCGTAACGCATAACGCATAACGCATAACGCATAACGCATAACGCATAACGCATAACGCATAACGCATAACGCATAACGCCTAACGCATAACGCAAACGCACAACGCATAACGCATAACGCATAATGCATAACGCATAACGCATAACGCATAACGCATAACGCATAACGCATAACGCATAACGCAAAATGCATAACGCATATAGCATAACGCATAACCCATAACCCATAACGCAGAACGCATATCGCACAACGCACAACGCACAACACAGAACGCATAACGCATAACGCATAACGGATAACGCATAACGCATAACGCATAACGCATAACGCATAATGCATAACGCATAACGCATTACGCATAACGCATAACGCATAACGCATAATGCATAACGCATAACGCATAACCCATAACGCATAACGCATAACGCATAACGCATAACGCATAACGCATAACGCATAACGCATAACGCATAACGCATAACGCATAACGCATTACGCATAACGCATAACGCATAACGCATAATGCATAACGCATAACGCGTAACGCATAACGCATAACGCATAACACATAACGCATAACGCATAACGCATAACGCATAACGCATAACGCATAACGCATAACGCATAACGCATAACGCATAACGCATAACGCATTACGCATAACGCATAACGCATAACGCATAACGCATAACGCGTAACGCATAACGCATAACGCATAACATATAACGCATAACGCATAACGCATAACGTATAACTCATAACGCATAACGCATAAAGCATAACGTATAACGCAAAACGCATAACGCATAACGCAAAAGGCATAACGCATAACGTTAACGCATAACGCATAACGCATAACGCATAACGCATAACGCATAACGCATAACGCATAACGCATAACGCATAACGCATAACGCATAACGCATAACGCATAACGAATAACGCATAACTCATACCGTATAACGCATAACGCATAACGCATAAAGCATAACGCATAACGCAAACGTATTACGCCCAACGCATAACGCATAACGAACAACGCATAACGCATAACGCAAACGTATAACGCACAACGCATAACGCATAACGCAAACGTATAACGCACAACGCATAACGCATAACGCAAACGTATAACGCATAACGCATAACGCATAACGCATAAAGCATAACGCATAACGCATAACGCATAACGCAAACGTATTACGCATAACGCATAACGCATAACGCATAACGCATAACGCAAAATGCATAACGCATAACGCATAACCCATAACGCATAACGCATAACGCATAACGCATAACGCATAACGCATAACCCATAACGCATAACGCATAACGCATAACGCATAACCCATAACCCATAACGCATAACGCATAACGCATAACGCATAACGCATAACGCACAACGCATAACGCATAACGCATAACGCATAACGCATATCGCACAACGCACAACGCACAACACAGAACGCATAACGCATAACGCATAACGCATAACGCATAACGCATAACGCAAACGTATTACGCCCAACGCATAACGCATAACGAACAACGCATAACGCATAACGCATAACGCATAACGCATAACGCATAACGCATAACGCATAACGCATTACGCATAACGCAAAAGGCATAACGCATAACGTTAACGCATAACGCATAACGCGTAACGCATAACGCATAACGCATAACGCATAACGCATAACGCATAACGCATAACGCATAACCCATAACGCATAACGCATAACGCATAACGCATAAAGCATAACGCATAACGCATAACGCATAACGCATAACTCATACCGTATAACTCATAACTCATAACGCATAAAGCATAACGCATAACGCCTAACGCATAACGCAAACGCACAACGCATAACGCATAACGCATAATGCATAACGCATAACGCATAACGCATAACGCATAACGCATAACGCATAACGCAAAATGCATAACGCATATAGCATAACGCATAACCCATAACCCATAACGCATAACGCATATCGCACAACGCACAACGCACAACACAGAACGCATAACGCATAACGCATAACGGATAACGCATAACGCATAACGCATAACGCATAACGCATAACGCATAACACATAACGCATAACGCATAACGCATAACGCATAACGCATAACGCATAACGCATAACGCATAACGCATAACGCATAACGCATAACGCATAACGCATAACGCATAACCCATAACGCATAACGCATAACGCATAACGCATAAAGCATAACGCATAACGCATAACGCATAACATATAACGCATAACGCATAACGCATAACGCATAACGCATAACGCATAACGTATAACTCATAACGCATAACGCATAACGCATAACGCATAACGCATAACGCATAACGAATAACGCATAACTCATACCGTATAACGCATAACGCATAACGCATAAAGCATAACGCATAACGCATAACGCAAACGTATTACGCCCAACGCATAACGCATAACGAACAACGCATAACGCATAACGCATAACGCAAACGTATAACGCATAACGCATAACGCATAACGCAAACGTATAACGCATAACGCATAACGCATAACGCATAAAGCATAACGCATAACGCATAACGCATAACGCAAACGTATTACGCATAACGCATAACGCATAACGCATAACGCAAAATGCATAACGCATAACGCATAACGCATAACGCATAACGCATAACGCATAACGCATAACGCATAACGCATAAGCCATAACGCATAACGCATAACGCATAACCCATAACCCATAACGCATAACGCATAACGCATAACGCACAACGCACAACGCATAACGCATAACGCATATCGCACAACGCACAACACAGAACGCATAACGCATAACGCATAACGCATAACGCATAACGCATAACGCATAACGCATAACGCATAACGCATAACGCATTTCGCATAACGCAAACGTATTACGCCCAACGCATAACGCATAACGAACAACGCATAACGCATAACGCATAACGCATAACGCAAAAGGCATAACGCATAACGTTAACGCATAACGCATAACGCATAACGCATAACGCATAACGCATAACGCATAACACATAACGAATAACGCATAACTCATACCGTATAACGCATAACGCATAACGCATAAAGCATAACGCATAACGCATAACGCAAACGTATTACGCCCAACGCATAACGCATAACGAACAACGCATAACGCATAACGCATAACGCAAACGTATAACGCACAACGCATAACGCATAACGCAAACGTATAACGCATAACGCATAACGCATAACGCATAAAGCATAACGCATAACGCATAACGCATAACGCATAACGCATAACGCAAACGTATTACACATAACGCATAACGCATAACGCATAACGCAAAATGCATAACGCATAACGCATAACGCATAACGCATAACGCATAACGCATAACGCATAACGCATAACGCATAACGCATAACGCATAAAGCATAACGCATAACGGATAACGCATAACGCATAACGCAAACGTATAACTCACAACGCATAACGCATAACGCATAACGCATAACGCATATAGCATATCGCATAACGCATAACGCATAACGCATAACGCATAACGCATAACGCATAATGCTTGGCGCATAACGCAAAATGCATAATGCATAACGCATAACGCATAAAGCATAACGGATAACGCATAACGCATAAAGCATATCGCATAACGCATAACGCATAACGCATAACGCATAACGCATAACGCATAACGCATAACGCATAACGCATAACGCATAACGCATAACGCATAACGCATAACGCATAACGATTAACACATAACGCATAACGCATAACGCATAACGCATATGCATAACGCATAACGCATAACGCATAATGCATAACGCATAACCCATAAAGCATAACGCCTAACGCAAACGTATAACGCACAACGCATAAACCATAACGCATAACGCATAACGCATAACGCATAACGCATAACGCATAACGCATAACGCATAACGTATAACGCATAACGCATAACGCATAACGCATAACGCATAACGCATAACTCATAACGCATAACGCATGGCGCATAACGCAAAATGCATAACGCATAACGCATAACGCATAACGCATAATGGATCACGCATAACGTATAAAGCATAACGCATAACGCAAAATGCATAACGCATAACGCATAACGCATAACGCATAACGCATAACGCATAACGCATAACGCATAACGCATAACCCATAACCCATAACGCATAACGCATAACGCATAACGCATAACGCACAACGCAGAACGCATAACGCATAACGCATAACGCATAACGCATAACCCATAACCCATAACGCATAACGCATAACGCATAACGCATAACGCACAACGCAGAACGCATAACACAGAACGCATAACGCATAACGCATAACGCATAACGCATAACGCATAACGCATAACGCATAACGCATAAAGCATAACGCATAACGCATAACGCATAACGCATAACGCATAACGCATAACGCATAACGCATAACGCATAACGCATAACGCATAACGCATAACGCATAACGCATAACGCATAACGCATAACTCATACCGTATAACTCATAACTCATAACGCATAAAGCATAAAGCATAACGCATAACGCCTAACGCATAACGCAAACGCACAACGCATAACGCATAACGCATAATGCATAACGCATAACGCATAACGCATAACGCATAACGCATAACGCATAACGCATAACGCATAACGCAAAATGCATAACGCATATAGCATAACGCATAACCCATAACCCATAACGCATAACGCATATCGCACAACGCACAACGCACAACACAGAACGCATAACGCATAACGCATAACGCACAACACAGAACGCATAACGCATAACGCATAACGCATAACGCATAACGCATAACGCATAACGCATAACGCATAACGCATAACGCATAACGCATAACGCATAACGCATAACGCATAACGCAAACGTATTACGCCCAACGCATAACGCATAACGAACAACGCATAACGCATAACGCATAACGCATAAAGCATAACGCATAACGGATAACGCATAACGCATAACGCAAACGTATAACTCACAACGCATAACGCATAACGCATAACGCATAACGCATATAGCATATCGCATAACGCATAACGCATAACGCATAACGCATAACGCATAACGCATAATGCTTGGCGCATAACGCAAAATGCATAATGCATAACGCATAACGCATAAAGCATAACGGATAACGCATAACGCATAAAGCATATCGCATAACGCATAACGCATAACGCATAACGCATAACGCATAACGCATAACGCATAACGCATAACGCATAACGTATAACGCATAACGATTAACGCATAACGCATAACGCATAACGCATAACGCATATGCATAACGCATAACGCATAACGCATAATGCATAACGCATAACCCATAAAGCATAACGCCTAACGCAAACGTATAACGCACAACGCATAAACCATAACGCATAACGCATAACGCATAACGCATAACGCATAACGCATAACGCATAACGTATAACGCATAACGCATAACGCAAAACGCATAACGCATAACGCATAACTCATAACGCATAACGCATGGCGCATAACGCAAAATGCATAACGCATAACGCATAACGCATAACGCATAATGGATCACGCATAACGTATAAAGCATAACGCATAACGCAAAATGCATAACGCATAACGCATAACGCATAACGCATAACGCATAACGCATAACGCATAACGCATAACGCATAACGCATAACGCATAACCCATAACCCATAACGCATAACGCATAACGCATAACGCATAACGCACAACGCAGAACGCATAACGCATAACGCATAACGCATAACGCATAACCCATAACCCATAACGCATAACGCATAACGCATAACGCATAACGCACAACGCAGAACGCATAACACAGAACGCATAACGCATAACGCATAACGCATAACGCATAACGCATAACGCATAAAGCATAACGCATAACGCATAACGCATAACGCATAACGCATAACGCATAACGCATAACGCATAACGTATAACGCATAACGCATAACGCATAACGCATAACGCATAACGCATAACGCATAACGCATAACGCATAACGCATAACGCATAACGCATAACGCATAACGCATAACGCATAACGCATAACGCATAACGCATAACGCATAACTCATACCGTATAACTCATAACTCATAACGCATAAAGCATAAAGCATAACGCATAACGCCTAACGCATAACGCAAACGCACAACGCATAACGCATAACGCATAACGCATAACGCATAACGCATAACGCATAACGCATAACGCATAACGCATAACGCAAAATGCATAACGCATATAGCATAACGCATAACCCATAACCCATAACGCATAACGCATATCGCACAACGCACAACGCACAACACAGAACGCATAACGCATAACGCATAACGCATAACGCATAACGCATAACGCATAACGCATAACGCATAACGCATAACGCATAACGCATAACGCATAACGCAAACGTATTACGCCCAACGCATAACGCATAACGAACAACGCATAACGCATAACGCATAACGCATAACGCATAACGCATAACGCATAACGCATTACGCATAACGCATAACGCATAACGCATAACGCATAACGCATAACGCATAACGCATAACATATAACGCATAACGCATAACGCATAACGCATAACGTATAACTCATAACGCATAACGCATAAAGCATAACGTATAACGCAAAACGCATAACGCATAACGCAAAAGGCATAACGCATAACGTTAACGCATAACGCATAACGCAAACGCACAACGCATAACGCATAACGCATAATGCATAACGCATAACGCATAACGCATAACGCATAACGCATAACGCAAAATGCATAACGCATAACGCCTAACGCATAACGCAAACGCACAACGCATAACGCATAACGCATAATGCATAACGCATAACGCATAACGCATAACGCATAACGCATAACGCAAAATGCATAACGCATATAGCATAACGCATAACCCATAACCCATAACGCATAACGCATATCGCACAACGCACAACGCACAACACAGAACGCATAACGCATAACGCATAACGCATAACGCATAACGCATAACGCATAACGCATAACGCATAACGCATAACGCATAACGCATAACGCATAACGCATAACGCATAACGCATAACGCATAACGCATAACGCATAACGCATAACGCATAACGCATAACGCATAACGCATAACGCATAACGCATAACGCATAACGCATAACGCATAACGCAAACGTATTACGCCCAACGCATAACGCATAACGAACAACGCATAACGCATAACGCATAACGCATAACGCATAACGCATAACGCATAACGCATTACGCATAACGCATAACGCATAACGCATAACGCATAACGCATAACGCATAACGCATAACGCATAACGCATAACATATAACGCATAACGCATAACGCATAACGCATAACGTATAACTCATAACGCATAACGCATAAAGCATAACGTATAACGCAAAACGCATAACGCATAACGCAAAAGGCATAACGCATAACGTTAACGCATAACGCATAACGCATAACGCATAACGCATAACGCATAACGCATAACGCATAACGCATAACGCATAACGCATAACACATATCGAATAACGCATAACTCATACCGTATAACGCATAACGCATAACGCATAAAGCATAACGCATAACGCATAACGCAAACGTATTACGCCCAACGCATAACGCATAACGAACAACGCATAACGCATAACGCAAACGTATAACGCACAACGCATAACGCATAACGCAAACGTATAACGCATAACGCATAACGCATAACGCATAACGCATAACGCATAACGCATAACCCATAACCCATAACGCATAACGCATAACGCATAACGCATAACGCATAACGCATAACGCATAACGCATAACGCATAACGCATAACGCATAACGCATAACGCATTACGCATAACGCATAACGCATAACGCATAACGCGTAACGCATAACGCGTAACGCATAACGCATAACACATAACGCATAACGCATAACGAATAACGCATAACGCATAACGCATAACGCATAACGCACAACGCATAACGCATAACGCATAATGCATAACGCATAACGCATAACGCATAACGCATAACGCATAACGCATAACGCAAAATGCATAACGCATATAGCATAACGCATAACCCATAACCCATAACGCATAACGCATATCGCACAACGCACAACGCACAACACAGAACGCATAACGCATAACGCATAACGCATAACGCATAACGCATAACGCATAACGCATAACGCATAACGCATAACGCATAACGCATAACGCATAACGCATAACGCAAACGTATTACGCCCAACGCATAACGCATAACGAACAACGCATAACGCATAACGCATAACGCATAACGTATAACTCATAACGCATAACGCATAAAGCATAACGTATAACGCAAAACGCATAACGCATAACGCAAAAGGCATAACGCATAACGCAAAAGGCATAACGCATAACGTTAACGCATAACGCATAACGCATAACGCATATAGCATAACGCATAACCCATAACCCATAACGCATAACGCATAACGCATAACGCAAACGTATTACGCCCAACGCATAACGCATAACGAACAACGCATAACGCATAACGCATAACGCATAACGCATAACGCATAACGCATAACGCATTACGCATAACGCATAACGCATAACGCATAACGCATAACGCATAACGCATAACGCATAACATATAACGCATAACGCATAACGCATAACGCATAACGTATAACTCATAACGCATAACGCATAAAGCATAACGTATAACGCAAAACGCATAACGCATAACGCAAACGGCATAACGCATAACGTTAACGCATAACGCATAACGCAAACGCACAACGCATAACGCATAACGCATAATGCATAACGCATAACGCATAACGCATAACGCATAACGCATAACGCAAAATGCATAACGCATAACGCCTAACGCATAACGCAAACGCACAACGCATAACGCATAACGCATAATGCATAACGCATAACGCATAACGCATAACGCATAACGCATAACGCAAAATGCATAACGCATATAGCATAACGCATAACCCATAACCCATAACGCATAACGCATATCGCACAACGCACAACGCACAACACAGAACGCATAACGCATAACGCATAACGCATAACGCATAACGCATAACGCATAACGCATAACGCATAACGCATAACGCATAACGCATAACGCATAACGCATAACGCATAACGCATAACGCATAACGCATAACGCATAACGCATAACGCATAACGCATAACGCATAACGCATAACGCATAACGCATAACGCATAACGCAAACGTATTACGCCCAACGCATAACGCATAACGAACAACGCATAACGCATAACGCATAACGCATAACGCATAACGCATAACGCATAACGCATTACGCATAACGCATAACGCATAACGCATAACGCATAACGCATAACGCATAACGCATAACGCATAACGCATAACATATAACGCATAACGCATAACGCATAACGCATAACGTATAACTCATAACGCATAACGCATAAAGCATAACGTATAACGCAAAACGCATAACGCATAACGCAAAAGGCATAACGCATAACGTTAACGCATAACGCATAACGCATAACGCATAACGCATAACGCATAACGCATAACGCATAACGCATAACGCATAACGCATAACACATATCGAATAACGCATAACTCATACCGTATAACGCATAACGCATAACGCATAACGCATAACGCATAACGCATAACGCAAACGTATTACGCCCAACGCATAACGCATAACGAACAACGCATAACGCATAACGCAAACGTATAACGCACAACGCATAACGCATAACGCAAACGTATAACGCATAACGCATAACGCATAACGCATAACGCATAACGCATAACGCATAACCCATAACCCATAACGCATAACGCATAACGCATAACGCATAACGCATAACGCATAACGCATAACGCATAACGCATAACGCATAACGCATAACGCATAACGCATTACGCATAACGCATAACGCATAACGCATAACGCGTAACGCATAACGCGTAACGCATAACGCATAACACATAACGCATAACGCATAACGAATAACGCATAACGCATAACGCATAACGCATAACGCACAACGCATAACGCATAACGCATAATGCATAACGCATAACGCATAACGCATAACGCATAACGCATAACGCATAACGCAAAATGCATAACGCATATAGCATAACGCATAACCCATAACCCATAACGCATAACGCATATCGCACAACGCACAACGCACAACACAGAACGCATAACGCATAACGCATAACGCATAACGCATAACGCATAACGCATAACGCATAACGCATAACGCATAACGCATAACGCATAACGCATAACGCATAACGCAAACGTATTACGCCCAACGCATAACGCATAACGAACAACGCATAACGCATAACGCATAACGCATAACGTATAACTCATAACGCATAACGCATAAAGCATAACGTATAACGCAAAACGCATAACGCATAACGCAAAAGGCATAACGCATAACGCAAAAGGCATAACGCATAACGTTAACGCATAACGCATAACGCATAACGCATATAGCATAACGCATAACCCATAACCCATAACGCATAACGCATATCGCACAACGCACAACGCACAACACAGAACGCATAACGCATAACGCATAACGCATAACGCATAACGCATAACGCATAACGCATAACGCATAACGCATAACGCATAACGCATAACGCATAACGCATAACGCATAACGCATAACGCATAACGCAAACGTATTACGCCCAACGCATAACGCATAACGAACAACGCATAACGCATAACGCATAACGCATAACGCATAACGCATAACGCATTACGCATAACGCATAACGCATAACGCATAACGCATAACGCATAACGCATAACGCATAACAAATAACGCATAACGCATAACGCATAACGCATAACGTATAACTCATAACGCATAACGCATAAAGCATAACGTATAACGCAAAACGCATAACGCATAACGCAAAAGGCATAACGCATAACGTTAACGCATAACGCATAACGCATAACGCATAACGCATAACGCATAACGCATAACGCATAACGCATAACACATATCGAATAACGCATAACTCATACCGTATAACGCATAACGCATAACGCATAAAGCATAACGCATAACGCATAACGCAAACGTATTACGCCCAACGCATAACGCATAACGAACAACGCATAACGCATAACGCAAACGTATAACGCACAACGCATAACGCATAACGCAAACGTATAACGCATAACGCATAACGCATAACGCATAACGCATAACGCATAACGCATAACGCATAACGCATAACGCATAACGCATAACGCATAACGCATAACGCATAACGCATAACGCATAACCCATAACCCATAACGCATAACGCATAACGCATAACGCATAACGCATAACGCACAACGCAGAACGCATAACGCATAACGCATAACGCATAACGCATAACCCATAACCCATAACGCATAACCCATAACGCATAACGCATAACGCATAACGCAGAACGCACAACGCAGAACGCATAACGCATAACGCATAACGCATAACGCATAACGCATAACGCATAACGCATAACGCATAACGCATAACGCATAACGCATAACGCATAACGCATAACGCATAACGCATAACGCATAACGCATAACGCATAACGCATAACGCATAACGCATAACGCATAACTCATAACGCATAACGCATAACGCATAACGCATAACGCATAACGCATAACGCATAACGCATAACGCATAAGGCATAACGCATAACGCATAACGCATAACGCATAACGCATAACGCATAACGCATAACGCATAACGCATAACGCATAACGCATAACTCATAACGCATAACTCATACCGTATAACTCATAACTCATAACGCATAAAGCATAACGCATAACGCCTAACGCATAACGCAAACGCACAACGCATAACGCATAACGCATAACGCATAACGCATAACGCATAACGCATAACGCATAACGCAAAATGCATAACGCATATAGCATAACGCATAACCCATAACCCATAACGCATAACGCATATCGCACAACGCACAACGCACAACACAGAACGCATAACGCATAACGCATAACGCATAACGCATAACGCATAACGCATAACGCATAACGCATAACGCATAACGCAAACGTATTACGCCCAACGCATAACGCATAACGAACAACGCATAACGCATAACGCATAACGCATAACGTATAACTCATAACGCATAACGCATAAAGCATAACGTATAACGCAAAACGCATAACGCATAACGCAAAAGGCATAACGCATAACGTTAACGCATAACGCATAACGCATAACGCATAACGCATAACGCATAACGCATAACGCATAACGCATAACGCATAACGCATAACACATAACGAATAACGCATAATTCATACCGTATAACGCATAACGCATAACGCATAAAGCATAACGCATAACGCATAACGCAAACGTATTACGCCCAACGCATAACGCATAACGAACAACGCATAACGCATAACGCATAACGCATAACGCATAACGCATAACGCATAACGCATAACGCATAACGCATAACGCATAACGCATAACTCATAACGCATAACTCATACCGTATAACTCATAACTCATAACGCATAAAGCATAACGCATAACGCCTAACGCATAACGCAAACGCACAACGCAAAACGCATAACGCATAATGCATAACGCATAACGCATAACGCATAACGCATAACGCATAACGCATAACGCAAAATGCATAACGCATATAGCATAACGCATAACCCATAACCCATAACGCATAACGCATATCGCACAACGCACAACGCACAACACAGAACGCATAACGCATAACGCATAACGCATAACGCATAACGCATAACGCATAACGCATAACGCATAACGCATAACGCATAACGCATAACGCATAACGCATAACGCATAACGCATAACGCATAACGCATAACGCATAACGCATAACGCATAACGCATAAGGCATAACGCATAACGCATAACGCATAACGCATAACGCATAACGCATAACGCATAACGCATAACGCATAACGCATAACTCATAACGCATAACTCATACCGTATAACTCATAACTCATAACGCATAAAGCATAACGCATAACGCCTAACGCATAACGCAAACGCACAACGCATAACGCATAACGCAAAATGCATAACGCATATAGCATAACGCATAACCCATAACCCATAACGCATAACGCATATCGCACAACGCACAACACAGAACGCATAACGCATAACGCATAACGCATAACGCATAACGCATAACGCATAACGCATAACGCATAACGCATAACGCATAACGCATAACGCATAACGCATAACGCATAACGCATAACGCATAACGCATAACATATAACGCATAACGCATAACGCATAACGCATAACGCATAACGTATAACTCATAACGCAAACGTATTACGCCCAACGCATAACGCATAACGAACAACGCATAACGCATAACGCATAACGCAAACGTATAACGCACAACGCATAACGCATAACGCAAACGTATAACGCATAACGCATAACGCATAACGCATAAAGCATAACCCATAACGCATAACGCATAACGCAAACGTATTACGCATAACGCATAACGCATAACGCATAACGCAAAATGCGTAACGCATAACGCATAACGCATAACGCATAACGCATAACGCATAACGCATATCGCATAACGCATAACGCATAACGCATAACGCCTAACGCATAACGCAAACGCACAACGCATAACGCATAACGCATAATGCATAACGCATAACGCATAACGCATAACGCATAACGCATAACGCATAACGCATAACGCATAACGCAAAATGCATAACGCATATAGCATAACGCATAACCCATAACCCATAACGCATAACGCATATCGCACAACGCACAACGCACAACACAGAACGCATAACGCATAACGCATAACGCATAACGCATAACGCATAACGCATAACGCATAACGCAAACGTATTACGCCCAACGCATAACGCATAACGAACAACGCATAACGCATAACGCATAACGCATAACGCATAACGCATTACGCATAACGCATAACGCATAACGCATAACGCATAACGCATAACGCATAACGCATAACGCATAACGCATATCGCACAACGCACAACGCACAACGCATAACGCATAACGCATAACGCATAACGCATAACGCATAACGCATAACGCATAACGCATAACGCATAACGCATAACGCATATCGCATAACGCATAACGCATAAAGCATAACGCATAACGGATAACGCATAACGCATAACGCAAACGTATAACCCACAACGCATAACGCATAACGCATAACGCATAACGCATATAGCATATCGCATAACGCATAACGCATAACGCATAACGCATAACGCATAACGCTTGGCGCATAACGCAAAATGCATAACGCATAACGCATAACGCATAACGCATAACGCATAACGCATAACGCATAACGCATAACGCATAACGTATAACGCATAACGCATAACGCATAACGCATAACGCATAACTCATAACGCATAACGCATGGCGCATAACGCAAAATGCATAACGCATAACGCATAACGCATAACGCATAATGGATCACGCATAACGTATAAAGCATAACGCATAACGCTTAACGCATAACGTATAACTCATAATGCATAACGCAAAAAGCATAACGCATCACGCATAACGCATAACGCATAACGCATAACGCATAACGCATAACGCAAACGTATAACGCACAACGCATAACGAATAACGCAAACGTATAACGCATAACGCATAACGCATAACGCAAAATGCATAACGCATAACGCATAACGCATAACGCATAACGCATAACGCATAACGCATAACGCATAACGCATAACGCATAACGCATAACGCATAACGCATAAAGCATAACGCATAACGCATAACGCATAACGCATAACGCATAACGCATAACGCATAACGTATAACGCATAACGCATAACGCATAACGCATAACGCATAACTCATAACGCATAACGCATGGCGCATAACGCAAAATGCATAACGCATAACGCATAACGCATAACGCATAACGCATAACGCATAACGCATAACGCATAACGGATAACGCATAACGCATAACGCATAACGCATAACGCATAACGCATAACGCATAACGCATAACTCATACCGTATAACTCATAACTCATAACGCATAAAGCATAACGCATAACGCCTAACGCATAACGCATAACGCATAACGCATAACGCATAACGCATAACACATAACGAATAACGCATAACTCATACCGTATAACGCATAACGCATAACGCATAAAGCATAACGCATAACGCATAACGCAAACGTATTACGCCTAACGCATAACGCATAACGAACAACGCATAACGCATAACGCATAACGCAAACGTATAACGCACAACGCATAACGCATAACGCATAACGCAAACGTATAACGCATAACGCATAACGCATAACTCATAAAGCATAACGCATAACGCATAACGCATAACGCATAACGCAAACGTATTACGCATAACGCATAACGCATAACGCATAACGCAAAATGCATAACGCATAACGCATAACGCATAACGCATAACGCATAACGCATAACGCATAACGCATAACGCATAACGCATAAAGCATAACGCATAACGCATAACGCAAACGTATAACCCACAACGCATAACGCATAACGCATAACGCATAACGCATAACGCATAACGCATATAGCATATCGCATAACGCATAACGCATAACGCATAACGCATAACGCTTGGCGCATAACGCAAAATGCATAACGCATAACGCATAACGCATAACGCACAACACAGAACGCATAACGCATAACGCATAACGCAAAACGCATAATGGATCACGCATAACGTATAAGGCATAACGCATAACGCTTAACGCATAACGTATAACTCATAACGCATAACGCAAAAAGCATAACGCATCACGCATAACGCAAAACGCATAACGCATAACGCATAACGCATAACGCATAACGCATAACGCATAACGCATAACGCATAACGCATAACGCATAACGCATAACGCATAAAGCATAACGCACAACGCATAACGCATAACGCATAACGTATAACTCAAAACGCATAACACATAAAGCATAACGCATCACGCATAACGCATAACGCATAACGCATAACGCATAACGCATAACGCATAACGCATAACGCATAACGCATAACGTATAACGCATAACGCATAAAGCATAACGCATAACGCTTAATGCATAACGTATAACTCATAACGCATAACGCATAACGCATAACGCATAACGCATAACGCATAACGCATAACGCATAACGCATAACGCATAACGCATAACGCATAACGCATAACGCATACCGCATAACGCATAACGCATAACGCATAACGCATAACGTATAACGCATAACGCATAACGCATAACTCATAAAGCATAACGCATAACGCATAACGCATAACGCATAACGCAAACGTATTACGCATAACGCATAACGCATAACGCATAACGCAAAATGCATAACGCATAACGCATAACGCATAACGCATAACGCATAACGCATAACGCATAACGCATAACGCATAACGCATAACGCATAACGCATAACGCATAAAGCATAACGCATAACGCATAACGCAAACGTATAACCCACAACGCATAACGCATAACGCATAACGCATAACGCATAACGCATAACGCATAACGCATATAGCATATCGCATAACGCATAACGCATAACGCATAACGCATAACGCATAACGCATAACGCATAACGCATAACGCATAACGCATAACGCATAAAGCATAACGCACAACGCATAACGCATAACGCATAACGTATAACTCAAAACGCATAACACATAAAGCATAACGCATCACGCATAACGCATAACGCATAACGTATAAGGCATAACGCATAACGCTTAACGCATAACGTATAACTCATAACGCATAACGCAAAAAGCATAACGCATCACGCATAACGCAAAACGCATAACGCATAACGCATAACACATAAAGCATAACGCATCACGCATAACGCATAACGCATAACGCATAACGCATAACGCATAACGCATAAAGCATAACGCACAACGCATAACGCATAACGCATAACGTATAACTCAAAACGCATAACACATAAAGCATAACGCATCACGCATAACGCATAACGCATAACGCATAACGCATAACGCATAACGCATAACGCATAACGCATAACGCATAACGTATAACGCATAACGCATAAAGCATAACGCATAACGCTTAATGCATAACGTATAACTCATAACGCATAACGCATAACGCATAACGCATAACGCATAACGCATAACGCATAACGCATAACGCATAACGCATAACGCATAACGCATAACGCATACCGCATAACGCATAACGCATAACGCATAACGCATAACGTATAACGCATAACGCATAACGCATAACTCATAAAGCATAACGCATAACGCATAACGCATAACGCATAACGCAAACGTATTACGCATAACGCATAACGCATAACGCATAACGCAAAATGCATAACGCATAACGCATAACGCATAACGCATAACGCATAACGCATAACGCATAACGCATAACGCATAACGCATAACGCATAACGCATAACGCATAACGCAAACGTATAACCCACAACGCATAACGCATAACGCATAACGCATAACGCATAACGCATAACGCATAACGCATATAGCATATCGCATAACGCATAACGCATAACGCATAACGCATAACGCTTGGCGCATAACGCAAAATGCATAACGCATAACGCATAACGCATAACGCATAACGGATAACGCATAACGCATAAAGCATAACGCATAACGCTTAACGCATAACGTATAACTCATAACACATAACGCAAAAAGCATAACACATCACGCATAACGCATAACGCATAACGCATAACGCATAACGCATAACGCATAACGCATAACGCATAACGCATAACGCATAACGCATAACGCATAACGCATAACGCATAACGCATAACGATTAACGCATAACGCATAACGCATATGCATAACGCATAACGCATAACGCATAATGCATAACGCATAACCCATAAAGCATAACGCCTAACGCAAACGTATAACGCACAACGCATAACGCATAACGCATAACGCATAACGCATAACGCATAACGCATAACGCATAACGCACAACACAGAACGCATAACGCATAACGCATAACGCAAAACGCATAATGGATCACGCATAACGTATAAGGCATAACGCATAACGCTTAACGCATAACGTATAACTCATAACGCATAACGCAAAAAGCATAACGCATCACGCATAACGCAAAACGCATAACGCATAACGCATAACGCATAACGCATAACGCATAACGCATAACGCATAACGCATAACGCATAACGCATAACGCATAACGCATAACGCATAAAGCATAACGCACAACGCATAACGCATAACGCATAACGTATAACTCAAAACGCATAACACATAAAGCATAACGCATCACGCATAACGCATAACGCATAACTTATAAGGCATAACGCATAACGCTTAACGCATAACGTATAACTCATAACGCATAACGCAAAAAGCATAACGCATCACGCATAACGCAAAACGCATAACGCATAACGCATAACACATAAAGCATAACGCATCACGCATAACGCATAACGCATAACGCATAACGCATAACGCATAACGCATAAAGCATAACGCACAACGCATAACGCATAACGCATAACGTATAACTCAAAACGCATAACACATAAAGCATAACGCATCACGCATAACGCATAACGCATAACGCATAACGCATAACGCATAACGCATAACGCATAACGCATAACGCATAACGTATAACGCATAACGCATAAAGCATAACGCATAACGCTTAATGCATAACGTATAACTCATAACGCATAACGCATAACGCATAACGCATAACGCATAACGCATAACGCATAACGCATAACGCATAACGCATAACGCATAACGCATAACGCATAACGCATAACGCATAACGCATAACGCATAACGCATAACGCATAACGTATAACGCATAACGCATAACGCATAACTCATAAAGCATAACGCATAACGCATAACGCATAACGCATAACGCAAACGTATTACGCATAACGCATAACGCATAACGCATAACGCAAAATGCATAACGCATAACGCATAACGCATAACGCATAACGCATAACGCATAACGCATAACGCATAACGCATAACGCATAACGCATAACGCATAAAGCATAACGCATAACGCATAACGCAAACGTATAACCCACAACGCATAACGCATAACGCATAACGCATAACGCATAACGCATAACGCATAACGCATATAGCATATCGCATAACGCATAACGCATAACGCATAACGCATAACGCTTGGCGCATAACGCAAAATGCATAACGCATAACGCATAACGCATAACGCATAACGGATAACGCATAACGCATAAAGCATAACGCATAACGCTTAACGCATAACGTATAACTCATAACACATAACGCAAAAAGCATAACACATCACGCATAACGCATAACGCATAACGCATAACGCATAACGCATAACGCATAACGCATAACGCATAACGCATAACGCATAACGCATAACGCATAACGCATAACGCATAACGATTAACGCATAACGCATAACGCATATGCATAACGCATAACGCATAACGCATAATGCATAACGCATAACCCATAAAGCATAACGCCTAACGCAAACGTATAACGCACAACGCATAACGCATAACGCATAACGCATAACGCATAACGCATAACGCATAACTCATAACGCATAACGCATGGCGCATAACGCAAAATGCATAACGCATAACGCATAACGCATAACGCATAATGGATCACGCATAACGTATAAAGCATAACGCATAACGCATAACGCATAACGCATAACGCATAACGCATAACGCATAACGCATAACGCATAACGCATAACGCATAACGCATAACGATTAACGCATAACGCATAACGCATATGCATATCGCATAACGCATAACGCATAATGCATAACTCATAACGCATAACGCAAAAAGCATAACGCATCACGCATAACGCATAACGCATAACGCATAACGCATAACGAACAACGCATAACGCATAACGCATAACGCGTAACGCGTAACTCGTAACGCGTAACGCATAACGCATAACGCATAACGCATAACGCATAACGCATAACGCATAACGCATAACGCATAACGCATAACGCATAACGCATAACGCATAACGCTTAACGCATAACGTATAACTCATAACACATAACGCAAAAAGCATAACACATCACGCATAACGCATAACGCATAACGCATAACGCATAACGCATAACGCATAACGCATAACGCATAACGCATAACGCATAACGCATAACGCATAACGCATAACGCATAACGCATAACGCATAACGCATAACGCATAACGATTAACGCATAACGCATAACGCATATGCATATCGCATAACGCATAACGCATAATGCATAATGCATAACGCATAACGCATAACGCATAACGCATAACGCATAACGCATAACGCAAAATGCATAACGCATATAGCATAACGCATAACCCATAACCCATAACGCATAAAGCATATCGCACAACGCACAACGCACAACACAGAACGCATAACGCATAACGCATAACGCATAACGCATAACGCATAATGGATCACGCATAACGTATAAGGCATAACGCATAACGCTTAACGCATAACGTATAACTCATAACGCATAACGCAAAAAGCATAACGCATCACGCATAACGCAAAACGCATAACACAGAACGCATAACGCATAACGCATAACGCAAAACGCATAATGGATCACGCATAACGTATAAGGCATAACGCATAACGCTTAACGCATAACGTATAACTCATAACGCATAACGCAAAAAGCATAACGCATCACGCATAACGCAAAACGCATAACGCATAACGCATAACGCATAACGCATAACGCATAACGCATAACGCATAACGCATAACGCATAACGCATAACGCATAACGCATAACGCATAACGCATAAAGCATAACGCACAACGCATAACGCATAACGCATAACGTATAACTCAAAACGCATAACACATAAAGCATAACGCATCACGCATAACGCATAACGCATAACGCATAACGCATAACGCATAACGCATAACGCATAACGCATAACGCATAACGTATAACGCATAACGCATAAAGCATAACGCATAACGCTTAATGCATAACGTATAACTCATAACGCATAACGCATAACGCATAACGCATAACGCATAACGCATAACGCATAACGCATAACGCATAACGCATAACGCATACCGCATAACGCATAACGCATAACGCATAACGCATAACGTATAACGCATAACGCATAACGCATGACTCATAAAGCATAACGCATAACGCATAACGCATAACGCATAACGCAAACGTATTACGCATAACGCAAAATGCATAACGCATAACGCATAACGCATAACGCACAACACAGAACGCATAACGCATAACGCATAACGCAAAACGCATAATGGATCACGCATAACGTATAAGGCATAACGCATAACGCTTAACGCATAACGTATAACTCATAACGCATAACGCAAAAAGCATAACGCATCACGCATAACGCAAAACGCATAACGCATAACGCATAACGCATAACGCATAACGCATAACGCATAACGCATAACGCATAACGCATAACGCATAACGCATAACGCATAAAGCATAACGCACAACGCATAACGCATAACGCATAACGTATAACTCAAAACGCATAACACATAAAGCATAACGCATAACGCATAACGCATAACGCATAACGCATAACGCATAACGCATAACGCATAACGCATAACGCATAACGCATAACGTATAACGCATAACGCATAAAGCATAACGCATAACGCTTAATGCATAACGTATAACTCATAACGCATAACGCATAACGCATAACGCATAACGCATAACGCATAACGCATAACGCATAACGCATAACGCATAACGCATAACGCATAACGCATAACGCATAACGCATAACGCATAACGCATAACGCATAACGCATAACGCATAACGCATAACGCATAACTCATAAAGCATAACGCATAACGCATAACGCATAACGCATAACGCAAACGTATTACGCATAACGCATAACGCATAACGCATAACGCAAAATGCATAACGCATAACGCATAACGCATAACGCATAACGCATAACGCATAACGCATAACGCATAACGCATAACGCATAAAGCATAACGCATAACGCATAACGCAAACGTATAACCCACAACGCATAACGCATAACGCATAACGCATAACGCATAACGCATAACGCATAACGCATATAGCATATCGCATAACGCATAACGCATAACGCATAACGCATAACGCTTGGCGCATAACGCAAAATGCATAACGCATAACGCATAACGCATAACGCATAACGGATAACGCATAACGCATAAAGCATAACGCATAACGCTTAACGCATAACGTATAACTCATAACGCATAACGCATAACGCATAACGCATAACTCATAACGCATAACGCATGGCGCATAACGCAAAATGCATAACGCATAACGCATAACGCATAACGCATAATGGATCACGCATAACGTATAAAGCATAACGCATAACGCTTAACGCATAACGTATAACTCATAACGCATAACGCAAAAAGCATAACGCATCACGCATAACGCATAACGCATAACGCATAACGCATAACGAACAACGCATAACGCATAACGCATAACGCGTAACGCGTAACGCGTAACGCGTAACGCATAACGCATAACGCATAACGCATAACGCATAACGCATAACGCATAACGCATAACGCATAACGCATAACGCATAACGCATAACGCATAACGCATAACGCTTAACGCATAACGTATAACTCATAACACATAACGCAAAAAGCATAACACATCACGCATAACGCATAACGCATAACGCATAACGCATAACGCATAACGCATAACGCATAACGCATAACGCATAACGCATAACGCATAACGCATAACGCATAACGCATAACGCATAACGATTAACGCATAACGCATAACGCATATGCATATCGCATAACGCATAACGCATAATGCATAATGCATAACGCATAACGCATAACGCATAACGCATAACGCATAACGCATAACGCAAAATGCATAACGCATATAGCATAACGCATAACCCATAACCCATAACGCATAAAGCATATCGCACAACGCACAACGCACAACACAGAACGCATAACGCATAACGCATAACGCATAACGCATAACGCATAATGGATCACGCATAACGTATAAGGCATAACGCATAACGCTTAACGCATAACGTATAACTCATAACGCATAACGCAAAAAGCATAACGCATCACGCATAACGCAAAACGCATAACGCATAACGCATAACGCATAACGCATAACGCATAACGCATAACGCATAACGCATAACGCATAACGCATAACGCATAACGCATAACGCATAACGCATAACGCATAAAGCATAACGCATAACGCATAACGCATAACGCATAACGTATAACTCAAAACGCATAACACATAAAGCATAACGCATCACGCATAACGCATAACGCATAACGCATAACGCATAACGCATAACGCATAACGCATAACGCATAACGCATAACGCATAACGCATAACGCATAACGTATAACGCATAACGCATAAAGCATAACGCATAACGCTTAATGCATAACGTATAACTCATAACGCATAACGCATAACGCATAACGCATAACGCATAACGCATATCGCATAACGCATAACGCATAACGCATAACGCATAACGCATAACGCATAACGCATAACGCATAACGCATAACGCATAACGCATAACGCATAACGCATAACGCATAACGCATAACGCATAACGCATAACGCATAACGCATAACGCATAACGCATAACGCATAACGCATAACGCATAACGCATAACGCATAACGCATAACGCATAACGCATAACGCATAACGCATAACGCATAACGCATAACGCATAACGCTTAACGCATAACGTATAACTCATAACACATAACGCAAAAAGCATAACACATCACGCATAACGCATAACGCATAACGCATAACGCATAACGCATAACGCATAACGCATAACGCATAACGCATAACGCATAACGATTAACGCATAACGCATAACGCATATGCATATCGCATAACGCATAACGCATAATGCATAATGCATAACGCATAACGCATAACGCATAACACATAACGCAAAATGCATAACGCATATAGCATAACGCATAACCCATAACCCATAACGCATAACGCATATCGCACAACGCACAACGCACAACACAGAACGCATAACGCATAACGCATGACGCATAACGCATAATGGATCACGCATAACGTATAAGGCATAACGCATAACGCTTAACGCATAACGTATAACTCATAACGCATAACGCAAAAAGCATAACGCATCACGCATAACGCAAAACGCATAACGCATAACGCATAACGCATAACGCATAACGCATAACGCATAACGCATAACGCATAACGCATAACGCATAACGCATAACGCATAACGCATAACGCATAACGCATAACGCATAACGCATAACGCATAAAGCATAACGCATAACGGATAACGCATAACGCATAACGCAAACGTATAACCCACAACGCATAACGCATAACGCATAACGCATAACGCATATAGCATATCGCATAACGCATAACGCATAACGTATAACTCATAACACATAACGCAAAAAGCATAACACATCACGCATAATGCATAACGCATAACGCATAACGCATAACGCATAACGCATAACGCATAACGCATAACGCATAACGCATAACGCATAACGCATAACGCATAACGCATAACGCATAACGATTAACGCATAACGCATAACGCATAACGCATAACGCGTAACGCGTAACGCATAACGCATAACGCATAACGCATAACGAATAACGCACAACGCATAACGCATAACGCATAACGCATAACGTATAACGCATAACGCATAACGCATAACGCATAACGCATAACGCATAACTCATAACGCATAACGCATAGCGCATAACGCAAAATGCATAACGCATAACGCATAACGCGTAACGCATAACGGATCACGCATAACTCATAACGCATAACGCATAACGCTTAACGCATAACGCATAACGCATAACGCATAACGCATAACGCATAACGCATAACGCATAACGCATATAGCATATCGCATAACGCATAACGCATAACGCATAACGCATAACGCATAACGCATAACGCATAAAGCATAACGCATAACGCTTAACGCATAACGTATAACTCATAACGCATAACGCATAACGCAAAAAGCATAACGCATCACGCATAACGCATAACGCATAACGCATAACGCATAACGCATAACGCATAACGCATAACGCATAACGCATAACGCATAACGCATAACGCATAACGCATAACGCATAACGCATAACGCATAACGCATAACGCATAACGCATAACGCATAACGCATAACTCATAACGCATAACTCATAACGCATAACGCATGGCGCATAACGCAAAATGCATAACGCATAACGCATAACGCATAACGCATAAAGCATAACGCATAACGGTCAACGCATAACGCAAAACGCAAACGTATAACGCACAACGCATAACGCATAACGCATAACGCATAACGCATAACGCATAACGCATAACGCAAATAGCATATCGCATAACGCATAACGCATAACGCATAACGCATAACGCATAACGCATAACGCAAAACGCAAACGTATAACGCACAACGCATAACGCATAACGCATAACGCATAACGCATAACGCATAACGCAAATAGCATATCGCATAACGCATAACGCATAACGCATAACGCATAACGCATAACGCATAACGCATAACGCATAACGCATAACGCATAACGCATAACGTATAACGCATAACGCATAAAGCATAACGCATAACGTTTAACGCATAACGTATAACTCATAACGCATAACGCATAACGCATAACGCATAACGCATAACGCATAACGCATAACGCATAACGCATAACGCATACCGCATAACGCATAACGCATAACGCATAACGCATAACGCATTACGCATAACGCATAACGCATAACGCATAACGCATAACGCATAACGCATAACGCAAAAAGCATAACGCATCACGCATAACGCATAACGCATAACGCATAACGCATAACGCATAACGCATAACGCATAACGCATAACGCATAACGCAAACGTATTACGCCCAACGCATAACGAATAACGAACAACGCATAACGCATAACGCATAACGCATAACGCATAACGCATAACGCATAACGCATAACGCATAACGCGTAACGCGTAACGCGTAACGCATAACGCATAACGCATAACGCATAACGCATAACGCATAACGCATAACGCATAACGCATAACGCATAACGTATAACGCATAACGCATAAAGCATAACGCATCACGCATAACGCATAACGCATAACGCATAACGAACAACGCGTAACGCATAACGCATAACGCTTAACGCATAACGCATAACGCATTACGCATAACGCATAACGCATAACGCATAACGCATAACGCATAACGCATAACGCAAAAAGCATAACGCATCACGCATAACGCATAACGCATAACGCATAACGCATAACGCATAACGAACAACGCATAACGCATAACGCATAACGCTTAACGCATAACGCATAACGCATTACGCATAACGCATAACGCATAACGCATAACGCATAACGCATAACGCATAACGCATAACGTATAACTCATAACGCATAACGCATAACGCATAACGCATAACGCATAACGCATAACGCATAACGAATAACGCATAACGCATAACGCATAACGCATAACGCATAACGCATAACGCATAACGCACAACGCATAACTCATACCGTATAACTCATAACTCATAACGCATAAAGCATAACGCATAACGCATAACGTATAACTCATAACGCATAACGCAAAAAGCATAACGCATAACGCATAACGCAAACGTATTACGCCCAACGCATAACGCATAACGAACAACGCATAACGCATAACGCATAACGCATAACATATAACGCATAACGCATAACGCATAACGCATAACGTATAACTCATAACGCATAACGCATAAAGCATGACGTATAACGCAAAACGCATAACGCATAACGCAAAAGGCATAACGCATAACGTTAACGCATAACGCATAACGCATAACGCATAACGTATAACTCATAACGCATAACGCATAAAGCATAACGTATAACGCAAAACGCATAACGCATAACGCATAACGCATAACTCATACCCTATAACTCATAACTCATAACGCATAAAGCATAACGCATAACGCCTAACGCATAACGCAAACGCACAACGCATAACGCATAACGCATAATGCATAACGCATAACGCATAACGCATAACGCATAACGCATAACGCATAACGCAAAATGCATAACTCATATAGCATAACGCACAACCCATAACCCATAACGCATAACGCATATCGCACAACGCACAACGCACAACACAGAACGCATAACGCATAACGCATAACGCATAACGCATAACGCATAACGCATAACGCATAACGCATAACGCATAACGCATAACGCATAACGAACAACGCATAACGCATAACGCATAACGCATAACGCATAACGCATAACGCATTACGCATAACGCATAACGCATAACGCATAACGCATAACGCATAATGCGTAACGCATAACGCATAACGCATAACGCATAACATATAACGCATAACGCATAACGCATAACGTATAACTCATAACGCATAACGCATAAAGCATAACGTATAACGCAAAACGCATAACGCATAACGCAAAAGGCATAATGCATAACGTTAACGCATAACGCATAACGCATAACGCATAACGCATAACGCATAACGCATAACGCATAACGCATAACGCATAACGCATAACGCATAACGAATAACGCATAACTCATACCGTATAACGCATAACGCATAACGCATAAAGCATAACGCATAACGCATAACGCAAACGTATTACGCCCAACGCATAATGCATAACGCATAACGCATAACGCATAACGCATAACGCATAACGCATAACGCATAACGCATAACGCATAACGCATAACGCAAACGTATTACGCCCAACGCATAACGCATAACGAACAACGCATAACGCATAACGCATAACGCATAACGCATAACGTATTACGCATAACGCATAACGCATAACGCATAACGCATAACGCATAACGCATAACGCATCACGCATAACGCATAACGCATAACGCATAACGCATAACGCATAACGTATAACGCATAACGCATAACGCATAACGCATAACGCATAACGCATAACGCATAAAGCATAACGCATAACGCATAACGCATAACGCATAACGCATAACGCATAACGTATAACGCATAACGCATAACGTATAACGCATAACGCATAACTCATAACGCATAACGCATAACGCATAACTCATAACGCATAACGCATGGCGCATAACGCAAAATGCATAAGGCATAACGCATAACGCATAACGCATAACGCATAATGGATCACGCGTAACGCATAAAGCATAACGCATAACGCTTAACGCATAACGTATAACTCATAACGCACAACGCAAAAAGCATAACGCATCACGCATAACGCATAACGCATAACGCATAACGCATAACGCATAACGCATAACGCATAACGAATAACGCATAATTTATACCGTATAACGCATAACGCATAACGCATAAAGCATAACGCATAACGCAAACGTATTACGCCCAACGCATAACGCATAACGAACAACGCATAACGCATAACGCATAACGCAAACGTATAACGCACAACGCATAACGCATAACGCAAACGTATAACGCATAACGCATAACGCATAACGCATAACGCATAACGCATAACGCATAACGCCTAACGCATAACGCAAACGCACAACGCATAACGCATAACGCATAATACATAACGCATAACGCATAACGCATAACGCATAACGCAAAATGCATAACGCATATAGCATAACGCACAACCCATAACCCATAACGCATAACGCATATCGCACAACGCACAACGAACAACGCATAACGCATAACGCATAACGCATAACGCATAACGCATAACGCATTACGAATAACGCATAACGCATAACGCATAACGCATAACGCATAACGCATAACGCATAACGCATAACGCATAACGTATAACTCATAACGCATAACGCATAACGCATAACGCATAACGCATAACGCATAACGCATAACGCATAACGTATAACTCATAACGCATAACGCATAAAGCATAACGTATAACGCAAAACGCATAACGCATAACGCAAAAGGCATAACGCATAACGTTAACGCATAACGCATAACGCATAATGCATAACGCATAACGCATAACGCATAACGCATAACGCATAACGCATAACGCATAACGAATAACGCATAACTCATACCGTATAACGCATAACGCATAACGCATAAAGCATAACGCATAACGCATAACGCAAACGTATTACGCCCAACGCATAACGCATAACGCATAACGCATAACGCATAACGCATAACGCATAACGCATAACGCATAACGCATAACGCATAACGCATAACGCAAACGTATTACGCATAACGCATAACGCAAACGTATAACGCATAACGCATAACGCATAACGCATAAAGCATAACGCATAACGCATAACGCATAACGCATAACGCAAACGTATAACGCATAACGCATAACGCATAACGCATAAAGCATAACGCATAACGCATAACGCATAACGCAAACGTATTACGCATAACGCATAACGCAAAATGCATAACGCATAACGCATAACGCATAACGCATAACGCATAACGCATAAAGCATAACGCATAACGCATAACGCATAACGCATAACGCATAACCCATAACCCATAACGCATAACGCATAACGCATAACGAATAACGCATAATTTATACCGTATAACGCATAACGCATAACGCATAAAGCATAACGCATAACGCAAACGTATTACGCCCAACGCATAACGCATAACGAACAACGCATAACGCATAACGCATAACGCAAACGTATAACGCACAACGCATAACGCATAACGCAAACGTATAACGCATAACGCATAACGCATAACGCATAACGCATAAAGCATAACGCATAACGCCTAACGCATAACGCAAACGCACAACGCATAACGCATAACGCATAATACATAACGCATAACGCATAACGCATAACGCATAACGCAAAATGCATAACGCATATAGCATAACGCACAACCCATAACCCATAACGCATAACGCATATCGCACAACGCACAACGAACAACGCATAACGCATAACGCATAACGCATAACGCATAACGCATAACGCATTACGAATAACGCATAACGCATAACGCATAACGCATAACGCATAACGCATAACGCATAACGCATAACGCATAACGTATAACTCATAACGCATAACGCATAACGCATAACGCATAACGCATAACGCATAACGCATAACGCATAACGTATAACTCATAACGCATAACGCATAAAGCATAACGTATAACGCAAAACGCATAACGCATAACGCAAAAGGCATAACGCATAACGTTAACGCATAACGCATAACGCATAATGCATAACGCATAACGCATAACGCATAACGCATAACGCATAACGCATAACGCATAACGAATAACGCATAACTCATACCGTATAACGCATAACGCATAACGCATAAAGCATAACGCATAACGCATAACGCAAACGTATTACGCCCAACGCATAACGCATAACGCATAACGCATAACGCATAACGCATAACGCATAACGCATAACGCATAACGCATAACGCATAACGCATAACGCAAACGTATTACGCCCAACGCATAACGCATAACGCAAAACGCATAACGTTAACGCATAACGCATAACGCATAACGCATAAAGCATAACGCATAACGCATAACGCATAACGCATAACGCAAACGTATAACGCATAACGCATAACGCATAACGCATAAAGCATAACGCATAACGCATAACGCATAACGCAAACGTATTACGCATAACGCATAACGCAAAATGCATAACGCATAACGCATAACGCATAACGCATAACGCATAACGCATAAAGCATAACGCATAACGCATAACGCATAACGCATAACGCATAACCCATAACCCATAACGCATAACGCATAACGCATAACGCATAACGCATAACGCACAACGCAGAACGCATAACGCATAACGCATAACGCATAACGCATAACCCATAACCCATAACGCATAACGCATAACGCATAACGCATAACGCACAACGCAGAACGCATAACGCATAACGCATAACGCATAACGCATAAAGCATAAAGCATAACGCATAACGCCTAACGCCTAACGCCTAACGCATAACGCATAACGCATAACGCATAACGCATAACGCATAACGCATAACGCATAACGCATAACGCATAACGCATAACGCATAACGCATAACGCATAACGCATAACGCATAACGCATAACGCATAACGCATAACGCATAACGCATAACGCATAACTCATACCGTATAACTCATAACTCATAACGCATAAAGCATAAAGCATAACGCATAACGCCTAACGCCTAACGCCTAACGCATAACGCAAACGCACAACGCATAACGCATAACGCATAACGCATAACGCATACCATATAACGCATAACGCATAACGCATAACGCATAACGCATAACGCATAACGTATAACTCATAACGCATAACGCATAAAGCATAACGTATAACGCAAAACGCATAACGCATAACGCATAACGCAAACGTATTACGCCCAACGCATAACGCAAACGTATAACGCATAACGCATAACGCATAACGCATAACGCATAAAGCATAACGCATAACGCATAACGCATAACGCAAACGTATAACGCATAACGCATAACGCATAACGCACAACGCAGAACGCATAACGCATAACGCATAACGCATAACGCATAACGCATAAAGCATAACGCATAACGCATAACGCAAACGTATTACGCCCAACGCATAACGCATAACGCATAACGCATAACGCATAACGCATAACGCATAACGCATAACGCATAACGCATAACGCATAACGCATAACGCATAACGCAAACGTATTACGCCCAACGCATAACGCAAACGTATAACGCATAACGCATAACGCATAACGCATAACGCATAAAGCATAACGCATAACGCATAACGCATAACGCAAACGTATAACGCATAACGCATAACGCATAACGCATAAAGCATAACGCATAACGCATAACGCAAACGTATTACGCATAACGCATAACGCAAAATGCATAACGCATAACGCATAACGCATAACGCATAACGCATAACGCATAACGCATAACGCATAACGCATAACGCATAACGCATAACGCATAACCCATAACCCATAACGCATAACGCATAACGCATAACGCATAACGCATAACGCACAACGCAGAACGCATAACGCATAACGCATAACGCATAACGCATA
Organism: Lasioglossum morio; assembly: GCA_916610235.2. NCBI lineage: Eukaryota > Metazoa > Arthropoda > Insecta > Hymenoptera > Halictidae > Lasioglossum > Lasioglossum morio. The sequence continues at coordinate 195,830 of CAKAJA020000587.1, read as the reverse complement.
ACCCATAACCCATAACGCATAACGCATAACGCATAACGCATAACGCACAACGCAGAACGCATAACGCATAACGCATAACGCATAACGCATAACGCATAACGCATAACGCATAACGCATAACGCATAACGCATAACGCATAACGCATAACGCATAACGCATAACGCATAACGCATAACGCATAACGCATAACGCATAACGCATAACGCATAACGCATAACTCATACCGTATAACTCATAACTCATAACGCATAAAGCATAAAGCATAACGCATAACGCCTAACGCCTAACGCATAACGCAAACGCACAACGCATAACGCATAACGCATAATGCATAACGCATAACGCATAACGCATAACGCATAACGCATAACGCATAACGCATAACGCAAAATGCATAACGCATATAGCATAACGCATAACCCATAACCCATAACGCATAACGCATATCGCACAACGCACAACGCACAACACAGAACGCATAACGCATAACGCATAACGCATAACGCATAACGCATAAAGCATAACGCATAACGCATAACGCATAACGCATAACGCATAACGCATAACGCATAACGCATAACGCATAACGCATAACGCATAACGCATAACGCATAACGCATAACGCATAACGCATAACGCATAACGCATAACGCATAACGCATAACGCATAACGCATAACGCATAACGCATAACGCATAACGCATAACGCATAACGCATAACGCATAACTCATAACGAATAACTCATAACTCATAACGCATAAAGCATAAAGCATAACGCATAACGCATAACGCATAACGCAAACGCACAACGCATAACGCATAACGCATAATGCATAACGCATAACGCATAACGCATAACGCATAACGCATAACGTATAACGCAAAATGCATAACGCATATAGCATAACGCATAACCCATAACCCATAACGCATAACGCATATCGCACAACGCACAACGCACAACACAGAACGCATAACGCATAACGCATAACGCATAACGCATAACGCATAACGCATAACGCATAACGCATAACGCATAACGCATAACGCATAACGCATAACGCATAACGCATAACGCATAACGCATATCGCATAACGCATAACGCATAACGCATAACGCATAACGCATAACGCATAACGCATAACGCATAACTCATAACGCATAACTCATACCGTATAACTCATAACTCATAACGCAAACGTATTACGCCCAACGCATAACGCATAACGAACAACGCATAACGCATAACGCATAACGCATAACGTTAACGCATAACGCATAACGCATAACGCATAACGCATAACGCATAACGCATAACGCATAACGCATAACGCATAACACATAACGAATAACGCATAACTCATACCGTATAACGCATAACGCATAACGCATAAAGCATAACGCATAACGCATAACGCAAACGTATTACGCCCAACGCATAACGCATAACGAACAACGCATAACGCATAACGCATAACGCATAACGCATAACGCATAACGCATAACGCATAACGCATAACGCATAACGCATAACGCATAACTCATAACGCATAACGCAAAATGCATAACGCATATAGCATAACGCATAACCCATAACCCATAACGCATAACGCATATCGCACAACGCATAACGCATAACGCATAACTCATACCGTATAACTCATAACTCATAACGCATAAAACATAAAGCATAACGCATAACGCAAACGCACAACGCATAACGCATAACGCATAATGCATAACGCATAACGCATAACGCATAACGCATAACGCATAACGCAAAATGCATAACGCATATAGCATAACGCATAACCCATAACCCATAACGCATAACGCATATCGCACAACGCACAACGCACAACGCACAACACAGAACGCATAACGCATAACGCATAACGCATAACGCATAACGCATAACGCATAACGCATAACGCATAACGCATAACGCATAACGCATAACGCATAACGCATAACGCATAACGCATAACGCATAACGCATAACGCATAACGCATAACGCATAACGCATAACGCATAACTCATACCGTATAACTCATAACTCATAACGCATAAAGCATAAAGCATAACGCATAACGCCTAACGCATAACGCAAACGCACAACGCATAACGCATAACGCATAACGCATAACGCATAACGCATAACGCATAACGCATAACGCATAACGCATAACGCAAACGTATTACGCCCAACGCATAACGCAAACGTATAACGCATAACGCATAACGCATAACGCATAACGCATAAAGCATAACGCATAACGCATAACGCATAACGCAAACGTATAACGCATAACGCATAACGCATAACGCATAAAGCATAACGCATAACGCATAACGCAAACGTATTACGCATAACGCATAACGCAAAATGCATAACGCATAACGCATAACGCATAACGCATAACGCATAACGCATAAAGCATAACGCATAACGCATAACGCATAACGCATAACGCATAACCCATAACCCATAACGCATAACGCATAACGCATAACGCATAACGCATAACGCACAACGCAGAACGCATAACGCATAACGCATAACGCATAACGCATAACCCATAACCCATAACGCATAACGCATAACGCATAACGCATAACGCACAACGCAGAACGCATAACGCATAACGCATAACGCATAACGCATAACGCATAACGCATAACGCATAACGCATAACGCATAACGCATAACGCATAACGCATAACGCATAACGCATAACGCATAACGCATAACGCATAACGCATAACGCATAACGCATAACGCATAACGCATAACGCATAACTCATACCGTATAACTCATAACTCATAACGCATAAAGCATAAAGCATAACGCATAACGCCTAACGCCTAACGCATAACGCAAACGCACAACGCATAACGCATAACGCATAATGCATAACGCATAACGCATAACGCATAACGCATAACGCATAACGCATAACGCATAACGCAAAATGCATAACGCATATAGCATAACGCATAACCCATAACCCATAACGCATAACGCATATCGCACAACGCACAACGCACAACACAGAACGCATAACGCATAACGCATAACGCATGACGCATAACGCATAAAGCATAACGCATAACGCATAACGCATAACGCATAACGCATAACGCATAACGCATAACGCATAACGCATAACGCATAACGCATAACGCATAACGCATAACGCATAACGCATAACGCATAACGCATAACGCATAACGCATAACGCATAACGCATAACGCATAACGCATAACGCATAACGCATAACGCATAACGCATAACGCATAACGCATAACTCATACCGTATAACTCATAACTCATAACGCATAACGCATAAAGCATAACGCATAACGCCTAACGCATAACGCAAACGCACAACGCATAACGCATAACTCATAATGCATAACGCATAACGCATAACGCATAACGCATAACGCATAACGTATAACGCAAAATGCATAACGCATATAGCATAACGCATAACCCATAACCCATAACGCATAACGCATATCGCACAACGCACAACGCACAACACAGAACGCATAACGCATAACGCATAACGCATAACGCATAACGCATAACGCATAACGCATAACGCATAACGCATAACGCATAACGCATAACGCATAACGCATAACGCATAACGCATAACGCATATCGCATAACGCATAACGCATAACGCATAACGCATAACGCATAACGCATAACGCATAACGCATAACTCATAACGCATAACTCATACCGTATAACTCATAACTCATAACGCAAACGTATTACGCCCAACGCATAACGCATAACGAACAACGCATAACGCATAACGCATAACGCATAACGTTAACGCATAACGCATAACGCATAACGCATAACGCATAACGCATAACGCATAACGCATAACGCATAACGCATAACACATAACGAATAACGCATAACTCATACCGTATAACGCATAACGCATAACGCATAAAGCATAACGCATAACGCATAACGCAAACGTATTACGCCCAACGCATAACGCATAACGAACAACGCATAACGCATAACGCATAACGCATAACGCATAACGCATAACGCATAACGCATAACGCATAACGCATAACGCATAACGCATAACGCATAACTCATAACGCATAACGCAAAATGCATAACGCATATAGCATAACGCATAACCCATAACCCATAACGCATAACGCATATCGCACAACGCATAACGCATAACGCATAACTCATACCGTATAACTCATAACTCATAACGCATAAAACATAAAGCATAACGCATAACGCAAACGCACAACGCATAACGCATAACGCATAATGCATAACGCATAACGCATAACGCATAACGCATAACGCATAACGCAAAATGCATAACGCATATAGCATAACGCATAACCCATAACCCATAACGCATAACGCATATCGCACAACGCACAACGCACAACACAGAACGCATAACGCATAACGCATAACGCATAACGCATAACGCATAACGCATAACGCATAACGCATAACGCATAACGCATAACGCATAACGCATAACGCATAACGCATAACGCATAACGCATAACGCATAACGCATAACGCATAACGCATAACGCATAACGCATAACGCATAACTCATACCGTATAACTCATAACTCATAACGCATAAAGCATAAAGCATAACGCATAACGCCTAACGCATAACGCAAACGCACAACGCATAACGCATAACGCATAATGCATAACGCATAACGCATAACGCATAACGCATAACGCATAACGTATAACGCAAAATGCATAACGCATATAGCATAACGCATAACCCATAACCCATAACGCATAACGCATATCGCACAACGCACAACGCACAACACAGAACGCATAACGCATAACGCATAACGCATAACGCATAACGCATAACGCATAACGCATAACGCATAACGCATAACGCATAACGCATAACGCATATCGCATAACGCATAACGCATAACGCATAACGCATAACGCATAACGCATAACGCATAACTCATAACGCATAACTCATACCGTATAACTCATAACTCATAACGCAAACGTATTACGCCCAACGCATAACGCATAACGAACAACGCATAACGCATAACGCATAACGCATAACGTTAACGCATAACGCATAACGCATAACGCATAACGCATAACGCATAACGCATAACGCATAACGCATAACGCATAACACATAACGAATAACGCATAACTCATACCGTATAACGCATAACGCATAACGCATAAAGCATAACGCATAACGCATAACGCAAACGTATTACGCCCAACGCATAACGCATAACGAACAACGCATAACGCATAACGCATAACGCATAACGCATAACGCATAACGCATAACGCATAACGCATAACGCATAACGCATAACGCATAACTCATAACGCATAACGCAAAATGCATAACGCATATAGCATAACGCATAACCCATAACCCATAACGCATAACGCATATCGCACAACGCATAACGCATAACGCATAACTCATACCGTATAACTCATAACTCATAACGCATAAAACATAAAGCATAACGCATAACGCCTAACGCATAACGCAAACGCACAACGCATAACGCATAACGCATAATGCATAACGCATAACGCATAACGCATAACGCATAACGCATAACGCATAACGCAAAATGCATAACGCATATAGCATAACGCATAACCCATAACCCATAACGCATAACGCATATCGCACAACGCACAACGCACAACACAGAACGCATAACGCATAACGCATAACGCATAACGCATAACGCATAACGCATAACGCATAACGCATAACGCATAACGCATAACGCATAACGCATAACGCATAACGCATAACGCATAACGCATAACGCATAACGCATAACGCATAACGCATAACGTATAATGCATAACGCATAACATATAACGCATAACGCATAACGCATAACGCATAACGTATAACTCATAACGCATAACGCATAAAGCATAACGTATAACGCAAAACGCATAACGCATAACGCAAAAGGCATAACGCATAACGTTAACGCATAACGCATAACGCATAACGCATAACGCATAACGCATAACGCATAACGCATAACGCATAACACATATCGAATAACGCATAACTCATACCGTATAACGCATAACGCATAACGCATAAAGCATAACGCATAACGCATAACGCAAACGTATTACGCCCAACGCATAACGCATAACGAACAACGCATAACGCATAACGCAAACGTATAACGCACAACGCATAACGCATAACGCAAACGTATAACGCATAACGCATAACGCATAACGCATGACGCATAACGCATAACGCATAACGCATAACGCATAACGCATAACGCATAACCCATAACCCATAACGCATAACGCATAACGCATAACGCATAACGCATAACGCACAACGCAGAACGCATAACGCATTACGCATAACCCATAACCCATAACGCATAACCCATAACGCATAACGCATAACGCATAACGCATAACGCATAACGCATAACGCATAACGCATAACGCATAACGCATAACGCATAACGCATAACGCATAACGCATAACGCATAACGCATAACGCATAACGCATATCGCATAACGCATAACGCATAACGCATAACGCATAACGCATAACGCATAACGCATAACGCATAACTCATAACGCATAACTCATACCGTATAACTCATAACTCATAACGCAAACGTATTACGCCCAACGCATAACGCATAACGAACAACGCATAACGCATAACGCATAACGTTAACGCATAACGCATAACGCATAACGCATAACGCATAACGCATAACGCATAACGCATAACGCATAACGCATAACGCATAACACATAACGAATAACGCATAACTCATACCGTATAACGCATAACGCATAACGCATAAAGCATAACGCATAACGCATAACGCAAACGTATTACGCCCAACGCATAACGCATAACGAACAACGCATAACGCATAACGCATAACGCATAACGCATAACGCATAACGCATAACGCATAACGCATAACGCATAACGCATAACGCATAACGCATAACGCATAACGCATAACGCATAACTCATAACGCATAACGCAAAATGCATAACGCATATAGCATAACGCATAACCCATAACCCATAACGCATAACGCATATCGCACAACGCATAACGCATAACGCATAACGCATAACTCATACCGTATAACTCATAACTCATAACGCATAAAACATAAAGCATAACGCATAACGCCTAACGCATAACGCAAACGCACAACGCATAACGCATAACGCATAATGCATAACGCATAACGCATAACGCATAACGCATAACGCATAACGCAAAATGCATAACGCATATAGCATAACGCATAACCCATAACCCATAACGCATAACGCATATCGCACAACGCACAACGCACAACACAGAACGCATAACGCATAACGCATAACGCATAACGCATAACGCATAACGCATAACGCATAACGCATAACGCATAACGCATAACGCATAACGCATAACGCATAACGCATAATGCATAACGCATAACATATAACGCATAACGCATAACGCATAACGCATAACGTATAACTCATAACGCATAACGCATAAAGCATAACGTATAACGCAAAACGCATAACGCATAACGCAAAAGGCATAACGCATAACGTTAACGCATAACGCATAACGCATAACGCATAACGCATAACGCATAACGCATAACGCATAACGCATAACGCATAACACATATCGAATAACGCATAACTCATACCGTATAACGCATAACGCATAACGCATAAAGCATAACGCATAACGCATAACGCAAACGTATTACGCCCAACGCATAACGCATAACGAACAACGCATAACGCATAACGCAAACGTATAACGCACAACGCATAACGCATAACGCAAACGTATAACGCATAACGCATAACGCATAACGCATAACGCATGACGCATAACGCATAACGCATAACGCATAACGCATAACGCATAACGCATAACGCATAACCCATAACCCATAACGCATAACGCATAACGCATAACGCATAACGCATAACGCACAACGCAGAACGCATAACGCATAACGCATAACCCATAACCCATAACGCATAACCCATAACGCATAACGCATAACGCATAACGCAGAACGCACAACGCAGAACGCATAACGCATAACGCATAACGCATAACGCATAACGCATAACGCATAACGCATAACGCATAACGCATAACGCATAACGCATAACGCATAACGCATAACGCATAACGCATAACGCATAACGCATAACGCAAAACGCATAACGCATAACGCATAACGCATAACGCATAACGCATAACGCACAACACAGAACGCATAACGCATAACGCATAACGCATAACGCATAACGCATAACGCATAACGCATAACGCATAACGCAAACGTATTACGCCCAACGCATAACGCATAACGAACAACGCATAACGCATAACGCATAACGCATAACGTATAACTCATAACGCATAACGCATAAAGCATAACGTATAACGCAAAACGCATAACGCATAACGCAAAAGGCATAACGCATAACGTTAACGCATAACGCATAACGCATAACGCATATAGCATAACGCATAACCCATAACCCATAACGCATAACGCATATCGCACAACGCACAACGCACAACACAGAACGCATAACGCATAACGCATAACGCATAACGCATAACGCATAACGCATAACGCATAACGCATAACGCATAACGCATAACGCATAACGCATAACGCATAACGCATAACGCATAACGCATAACGCATAACGCATAACGCATAACGCATAACGCATAACGCATAACGCATAACGCATAACGCATAACGCAAACGTATTACGCCCAACGCATAACGCATAACGAACAACGCATAACGCATAACGCATAACGCATAACGCATAACGCATAACGCATTACGCATAACGCATAACGCATAACGCATAACGCATAACGCATAACGCATAACGCATAACGCATAACATATAACGCATAACGCATAACGCATAACGCATAACGAATAACGTATAACTCATAACGCATAACGCATAAAGCATAACGTATAACGCAAAACGCATAACGCATAACGCAAAAGGCATAACGCATAACGTTAACGCATAACGCATAACGCATAACGCACAACGCATAACGCATAACGCATAACGCATAACGCATAACGCATAACGCATAACGCATAACACATATCGAATAACGCATAACTCATACCGTATAACGCATAACGCATAACGCATAAAGCATAACGCATAACGCATAACGCAAACGTATTACGCCCAACGCATAACGCATAACGAACAACGCATAACGCATAACGCAAACGTATAACGCACAACGCATAACGCATAACGCAAACGTATAACGCATAACGCATAACGCATAACGCATAACGCATAACGCATAACGCATAACGCATAACGCATAACGCATAACGCATAACGCATAACGCATAACGCATAACCCATAACGCATAACGCATAACGCATAACGCATAACGCATAACGCACAACGCAGAACGCATAACGCATAACGCATAACGCATAACCCATAACCCATAACGCATAACCCATAACGCATAACGCATAACGCATAACGCAGAACGCACAACGCAGAACGCATAACGCATAACGCATAACGCATAACGCATAACGCATAACGCATAACGCATAACGCATAACGCATAACGCATAACGCATAACGCATAACGCATAACGCATAACGCATAACGCATAACGCATAACGCATAACGCATAACGCATAACGCATAACGCATAACGCATAACGCATAACGCATAACGCATAACGCATAACGCATAACGCATACCGTATAACGCATAACGCATAACGCATAACGCATAACGCATAACGCATAACGCATAACGCATAACGCATAACGCATAACGCATAACGCATAACGCATAACGCATAACTCATAACGCATAACTGATACCGAATAACTCATAACTCATAACGCATAAAGCATAACGCATAACGCCTAACGCATAACGCAAACGCACAACGCATAACGCATAACGCATAATGCATAACGCATAACGCATAACGCATAACGCATAACGCATAACGCATAACGCATAACGCAAAATGCATAACGCATATAGCATAACGCATAACCCATAACCCATAACGCATAACGCATATCGCACAACGCACAACGCACAACACAGAACGCATAACGCATAACGCATAACGCATAACGCATAACGCATAACGCATAACGCATAACGCATAACGCATAACGCATAACGCAAACGTATTACGCCCAACGCATAACGCATAACGAACAACGCATAACGCATAACGCATAACGCATAACGTATAACTCATAACGCATAACGCATAAAGCATAACGTATAACGCAAAACGCATAACGCATAACGCAAAAGGCATAACGCATAACGTTAACGCATAACGCATAACGCATAACGCATAACGCATAACGCATAACGCATAACGCATAACGCATAACGCATAACACATAACGAATAACGCATAACTCATACCGTATAACGCATAACGCATAAAGCATAACGCATAACGCATAACGCAAACGTATTACGCCCAACGCATAACGCATAACGAACAACACATAACGCATAACGCATAACGCATAACGCATAACGCATAACGCATAACGCATAACGCATAACGCATAACGCATAACTCATAACGCATAACTCATACCGTATAACTCATAACTAATAACGCATAAAGCATAACGCATAACGCCTAACGCATAACGCAAACGCACAACGCATAACGCATAACGCATAATGCATAACGCATAACGCATAACGCATAACGCATAACGCATAACGCAAAATGCATAACGCATATAGCATAACGCATAACCCATAACCCATAACGCATAACGCATATCGCACAACGCACAACGCACAACACAGAACGCATAACGCATAACGCATAACGCATAACGCATAACGCATAACGCATAACGCATAACGCATAACGCATAACGCATAACGCATAACGCATAACGCATAACGCATAACGCATAACGCATAACGCATAACGCATAACGCATAACGCATAAGGCATAACGCATAACGCATAACGCATAACGCATAACGCATAACGCATAACGCATAACGCATAACGCATAACGCATAACTCATAACGCATAACTCATACCGTATAACTCATAACTCATAACGCATAAAGCATAACGCATAACGCATAACGCATAACGCATAACGCATAACGCATAATGCATAACGCATAACGCATAACGCATAACGCATAACGCATAACGCATAACGCATAACGCATAACGCATAACGCATAACGCATAACGCATAACGCAAACGTATTACGCCCAACGCATAACGCATAACGAACAACGCATAACGCATAACGCATAACGCATAACGCATAACGCATAACGCATTACGCATAACGCATAACGCATAACGCATAACGCATAACGCATAACGCATAACGCATAACGCATAACATATAACGCATAACGCATAACGCATAACGAATAACGTATAACTCATAACGCATAACGCATAAAGCATAACGTATAACGCAAAACGCATAACGCATAACGCAAAAGGCATAACGCATAACGTTAACGCATAACGCATAACGCATAACGCACAACGCATAACGCATAACGCATAACGCATAACGCATAACGCATAACACATATCGAATAACGCATAACTCATACCGTATAACGCATAACGCATAACGCATAAAGCATAACGCATAACGCATAACGCAAACGTATTACGCCCAACGCATAACGCATAACGAACAACGCATAACGCATAACGCAAACGTATAACGCAAAACGCATAACGCATAACGCAAACGTATAACGCATAACGCATAACGCATAACGCATAACGCATAACGCATAACGCATAACGCATAACGCATAACGCATAACGCATAACGCATAACGCATAACGCATAACGCATAACGCATAACCCATAACCCATAACGCATAACGCATAACGCATAACGCATAACGCATAACGCACAACGCAGAACGCATAACGCATAACGCATAACGCATAACCCATAACCCATAACGCATAACCCATAACGCATAACGCATAACGCATAACGCAGAACGCACAACGCAGAACGCATAACGCATAACGCATAACGCATAACGCATAACGCATAACGCATAACGCATAACGCATAACGCATAACGCATAACGCATAACGCATAACGCATAACGCATAACGCATAACGCATAACGCATAACGCATAACGCATAACGCATAACGCATAACGCATAACGCATAACGCATAACGCATAACGCATAACGCATAACGCATAACGCATAACGCATAACGCATATAGCATAACGCATAACCCATAACCCATAACGCATAACGCATATCGCACAACGCACAACGCACAACACAGAACGCATAACGCATAACGCATAACGCATAACGCATAACGCATAAGGCATAACGCATAACGCATAACGCATAACGCATAACGCATAACGCATAACGCATAACGCATAACGCATAACGCATAACGCATAACGCATAACGCATAACGCATAACGCATAACGCATAACGCAAACGTATTACGCCCAACGCATAACGCATAACGAACAACGCATAACGCATAACGCATAACGCATAACGCATAACGCATAACGCATAACGCATAACGCATTACGCATAACGCATAACGCATAACGCATAACGCATAACGCATAACGCATAACGCATAACATATAACGCATAACGCATAACGCATAACGAATAACGTATAACTCATAACGCATAACGCATAAAGCATAACGTATAACGCAAAACGCATAACGCATAACGCAAAAGGCATAACGCATAACGTTAACGCATAACGCATAACGCATAACGCACAACGCATAACGCATAACGCATAACGCATAACGCATAACGCATAACGCATAACACATATCGAATAACGCATAACTCATACCGTATAACGCATAACGCATAACGCATAAAGCATAACGCATAACGCATAACGCAAACGTATTACGCCCAACGCATAACGCATAACGAACAACGCATAACGCATAACGCAAACGTATAACGCACAACGCATAACGCATAACGCAAACGTATAACGCATAACGCATAACGCATAACGCATAACGCATAACGCATAACGCATAACGCATAACGCATAACGCATAACGCATAACGCATAACGCATAACCCATAACCCATAACGCATAACGCATAACGCATAACGCATAACGCATAACGCACAACGCAGAACGCATAACGCATAACGCATAACGCATAACCCATAACCCATAACGCATAACCCATAACGCATAACGCATAACGCATAACGCAGAACGCACAACGCAGAACGCATAACGCATAACGCATAACGCATAACGCATAACGCATAACGCATAACGCATAACGCATAACGCATAACGCATAACGCATAACGCATAACGCATAACGCATAACGCATAACGCATAACGCATAACGCATAACGCATAACGCATAACGCATAACGCATAACGCATAACGCATAACGCATAACGCATAACGCATAACGCATAACGCATAACGCATAACGCATAACGCATAACGCATAACGCATAACGCATATGGCATAACGCATAACGCATAACGCATAACGCATAACGCATAACGCATAACGCATAACGCATAACGCATAACGCATAACGCATAACTCATAACGCATAACTGATACCGTATAACTCATAACTCATAACGCATAAAGCATAACGCATAACGCCTAACGCATAACGCAAACGCACAACGCATAACGCATAACGCATAATGCATAACGCATAACGCATAACGCATAACGCATAACGCATAACGCAAAATGCATAACGCATATAGCATAACGCATAACCCATAACCCATAACGCATAACGCATATCGCACAACGCACAACGCACAACACAGAACGCATAACGCATAACGCATAACGCATAACGCATAACGCATAACGCATAACGCATAACGCATAACGCATAACGCATAACGCATAACGCATAACGCAAACGTATTACGCCCAACGCATAACGCATAACGAACAACGCATAACGCATAACGCATAACGCATAACGCATAACGCATAACGCATAACGCATAACGCATAACACATAACGAATAACGCATAACTCATACCGTATAACGCATAACGCATAACGCATAACGCATAACGCATAACGCAAACGTATTACGCCCAACGCATAACGCATAACGAACAACGCATAACGCATAACGCATAACGCATAACGCATAACGCATAACGCATAACGCATAACGCATAACGCATAACTCATAACGCATAACTCATACCGTATAACTCATAACTCATAACGCATAAAGCATAACGCATAACGCCTAACGCATAACGCAAACGCACAACGCATAACGCATAACGCATAATGCATAACGCATAACGCATAACGCATAACGCATAACGCATAACGCAAAATGCATAACGCATATAGCATAACGCATAACCCATAACCCATAACGCATAACGCATATCGCACAACGCACAACGCACAACACAGAACGCATAACGCATAACGCATAACGCATAACGCATAACGCATAACGCATAACGCATAACGCATAACGCATAACGCATAACGCATAACGCATAACGCATAACGCATAACGCATAACGCATAACGCATAACGCATAACGCATAACGCATAACGCATAAGGCATAACGCATAACGCATAACGCATAACGCATAACGCATAACGCATAACGCATAACGCATAACGCATAACTCATAACGCATAACTCATACCGTATAACTCATAACTCATAACGCATAAAGCATAACGCATAACGCATAACGCATAACGCATAACGCATAACGCATAACGCATAACGCATAACATATAACGCATAACGCATAACGCATAACGCATAACGTATAACTCATAACGCATAACGCATAAAGCATAACGTATAACGCAAAACGCATAACGCATAACGCAAAAGGCATAACGCATAACGTTAACGCATAACGCATAACGCATAACGCATAACGCATAACGCATAACGCATAACGCATAACGCATAACGCATAACACATATCGAATAACGCATAACTCATACCGTATAACGCATAACGCATAACGCATAAAGCATAACGCATAACGCATAACGCAAACGTATTACGCCCAACGCATAACGCATAACGAACAACGCATAACGCATAACGCAAACGTATAACGCACAACGCATAACGCATAACGCAAACGTATAACGCATAACGCATAACGCATAACGCATAACGCATAACGCATAACGCATAACGCATAACGCATAACGCATAACGCATAACGCATAACGCATAACCCATAACCCATAACGCATAACGCATAACGCATAACGCATAACGCACAACACAGAACGCATAACGCATAACGCATAACGCATAACGCATAACGCATAACGCATAACGCATAACGCATAACGCATAACGCATAACGCATAACGCATAACGCATAACGTATAACTCATAACGCATAACGCATAAAGCATAACGTATAACGCAAAACGCATAACGCATAACGCAAAAGGCATAACGCATAACGTTAACGCATAACGCATAACGCATAACGCATATAGCATAACGCATAACCCATAACCCATAACGCATAACGCATATCGCACAACGCACAACGCACAACACAGAACGCATAACGCATAACGCATAACGCATAACGCATAACGCATAACGCATAACGCATAACGCATAACGCATAACGCATAACGCATAACGCATAACGCATAACGCATAACGCATAACGCATAACGCATAACGCATAACGCATAACGCATAACGCATAACGCATAACGCATAACGCATAACGCAAACGTATTACGCCCAACGCATAACGCATAACGAACAACGCATAACGCATAACGCATAACGCATAACGCATAACGCATAACGCATTACGCATAACGCATAACGCATAACGCATAACGCATAACGCATAACGCATAACGCATAACGCATAACATATAACGCATAACGCATAACGCATAACGAATAACGTATAACTCATAACGCATAACGCATAAAGCATAACGTATAACGCAAAACGCATAACGCATAACGCAAAAGGCATAACGCATAACGTTAACGCATAACGCATAACGCATAACGCACAACGCATAACGCATAACGCATAACGCATAACGCATAACGCATAACGCATAACACATATCGAATAACGCATAACTCATACCGTATAACGCATAACGCATAACGCATAAAGCATAACGCATAACGCATAACGCAAACGTATTACGCCCAACGCATAACGCATAACGAACAACGCATAACGCATAACGCAAACGTATAACGCACAACGCATAACGCATAACGCAAACGTATAACGCATAACGCATAACGCATAACGCATAACGCATAACGCATAACGCATAACGCATAACGCATAACGCATAACGCATAACGCATAACCCATAACCCATAACGCATAACGCATAACGCATAACGCATAACGCATAACGCACAACGCATAACGCATAACGCATAACACATAACGCATAACCCATAACCCATAACGCATAACCCATAACGCATAACGCATAACGCATAACGCAGAACGCACAACGCAGAACGCATAACGCATAACGCATAACGCATAACGCATAACGCATAACGCATAACGCATAACGCATAACGCATAACGCATAACGCATAACGCATAACGCATAACGCATAACGCATAACGCATAACGCATAACGCATAACGCATAACGCATAACGCATAACGCATAACGCATAACGCATAACGCATAACGCATAACGCATAACGCATAACGCATAACGCATAAGGCATAACGCATAACGCATAACGCATAACGCATAACGCATAACGCATAACGCATAACGCATAACGCATAACGCATAACGCATAACTCATAACGCATAACTGATACCGTATAACTCATAACTCATAACGCATAAAGCATAACGCATAACGCCTAACGCATAACGCATAACGCATAACGCATAACGCATAACGCATAACGCATAACGCATAACGCATAACGCATAACGCATAACGCATAACGCATAACGCATAACGCATAACGCATAACGCATAACGCATAACGCATAACGCATAACGCATAACGCATAACGCATAACTCATAACGCATAACTGATACCGTATAACTCATAACTCATAACGCATAAAGCATAACGCATAACGCCTAACGCATAACGCAAACGCACAACGCATAACGCATAACGCATAATGCATAACGCATAACGCATAACGCATAACGCATAACGCATAACGCATAACGCATAACGCAAAATGCATAACGCATATAGCATAACGCATAACCCATAACCCATAACGCATAACGCATATCGCACAACGCACAACGCACAACACAGAACGCATAACGCATAACGCATAACGCATAACGCATAACGCATAACGCATAACGCATAACGCATAACGCATAACGCATAACGCAAACGTATTACGCCCAACGCATAACGCATAACGAACAACGCATAACGCATAACGCATAACGCATAACGTATAACTCATAACGCATAACGCATAAAGCATAACGTATAACGCAAAACGCATAACGCATAACGCAAAAGGCATAACGCATAACGTTAACGCATAACGCATAACGCATAACGCATAACGCATAACGCATAACGCATAACGCATAACGCATAACGCATAACACATAACGAATAACGCATAACTCATACCGTATAACGCATAACGCATAAAGCATAACGCATAACGCATAACGCAAACGTATTACGCCCAACGCATAACGCATAACGAACAACACATAACGCATAACGCATAACGCATAACGCATAACGCATAACGCATAACGCATAACGCATAACGCATAACGCATAACTCATAACGCATAACTCATACCGTATAACTCATAACTAATAACGCATAAAGCATAACGCATAACGCCTAACGCATAACGCAAACGCACAACGCATAACGCATAACGCATAATGCATAACGCATAACGCATAACGCATAACGCATAACGCATAACGCAAAATGCATAACGCATATAGCATAACGCATAACCCATAACCCATAACGCATAACGCATATCGCACAACGCACAACGCACAACACAGAACGCATAACGCATAACGCATAACGCATAACGCATAACGCATAACGCATAACGCATAACGCATAACGCATAACGCATAACGCATAACGCATAACGCATAACGCATAACGCATAACGCATAACGCATAACGCATAACGCATAACGCATAAAGCATAACGCATAACGCATAACGCATAACGCATAACGCATAACGCATAACGCATAACGCATAACGCATAACGCATAACTCATAACGCATAACTCATACCGTATAACTCATAACTCATAACGCATAAAGCATAACGCATAACGCATAACGCATAACGCATAACGCATAACGCATAATGCATAACGCATAACGCATAACGCATAACGCATAACGCATAACGCATAACGCATAACGCATAACGCATAACGCATAACGCATAACGCATAACGCAAACGTATTACGCCCAACGCATAACGCATAACGAACAACGCATAACGCATAACGCATAACGCATAACGCATAACGCATAACGCATTACGCATAACGCATAACGCATAACGCATAACGCATAACGCATAACGCATAACGCATAACGCATAACATATAACGCATAACGCATAACGCATAACGAATAACGTATAACTCATAACGCATAACGCATAAAGCATAACGTATAACGCAAAACGCATAACGCATAACGCAAAAGGCATAACGCATAACGTTAACGCATAACGCATAACGCATAACGCACAACGCATAACGCATAACGCATAACGCATAACGCATAACGCATAACACATATCGAATAACGCATAACTCATACCGTATAACGCATAACGCATAACGCATAAAGCATAACGCATAACGCATAACGCAAACGTATTACGCCCAACGCATAACGCATAACGAACAACGCATAACGCATAACGCAAACGTATAACGCAAAACGCATAACGCATAACGCAAACGTATAACGCATAACGCATAACGCATAACGCATAACGCATAACGCATAACGCATAACGCATAACGCATAACGCATAACGCATAACGCATAACGCATAACGCATAACGCATAACGCATAACCCATAACCCATAACGCATAACGCATAACGCATAACGCATAACGCATAACGCACAACGCAGAACGCATAACGCATAACGCATAACGCATAACCCATAACCCATAACGCATAACCCATAACGCATAACGCATAACGCATAACGCAGAACGCACAACGCAGAACGCATAACGCATAACGCATAACGCATAACGCATAACGCATAACGCATAACGCATAACGCATAACGCATAACGCATAACGCATAACGCATAACGCATAACGCATAACGCATAACGCATAACGCATAACGCATAACGCATAACGCATAACGCATAACGCATAACGCATAACGCATAACGCATAACGCATAACGCATAACGCATAACGCATAACGCATAACGCATATAGCATAACGCATAACCCATAACCCATAACGCATAACGCATATCGCACAACGCACAACGCACAACACAGAACGCATAACGCATAACGCATAACGCATAACGCATAACGCATAAGGCATAACGCATAACGTTAACGCATAACGCATAACGCATAACGCATAACGCATAACGCATAACGCATAACGCATAACGCATAACGCATAACGCATAACGCATAACGCATAACGCATAACGCAAACGTATTACGCCCAACGCATAACGCATAACGAACAACGCATAACTCATAACGCATAACTCATAACGCATAACGCATAACGCATAACGCATAACGCATTACGCATAACGCATAACGCATAACGCATAACGCATAACGCATAACGCATAACGCATAACATATAACGCATAACGCATAACGCATAACGAATAACGTATAACTCATAACGCATAACGCATAAAGCATAACGTATAACGCAAAACGCATAACGCATAACGCAAAAGGCATAACGCATAACGTTAACGCATAACGCATAACGCATAACGCACAACGCATAACGCATAACGCATAACGCATAACGCATAACGCATAACGCATAACACATATCGAATAACGCATAACTCATACCGTATAACGCATAACGCATAACGCATAAAGCATAACGCATAACGCATAACGCAAACGTATTACGCCCAACGCATAACGCATAACGAACAACGCATAACGCATAACGCAAACGTATAACGCACAACGCATAACGCATAACGCAAACGTATAACGCATAACGCATAACGCATAACGCATAACGCATAACGCATAACGCATAACGCATAACGCATAACGCATAACGCATAACGCATAACGCATAACCCATAACCCATAACGCATAACGCATAACGCATAACGCATAACGCATAACGCACAACGCAGAACGCATAACGCATAACGCATAACGCATAACCCATAACCCATAACGCATAACCCATAACGCATAACGCATAACGCATAACGCAGAACGCACAACGCAGAACGCATAACGCATAACGCATAACGCATAACGCATAACGCATAACGCATAACGCATAACGCATAACGCATAACGCATAACGCATAACGCATAACGCATAACGCATAACGCATAACGCATAACGCATAACGCATAACGCATAACGCATAACGCATAACGCATAACGCATAACGCATAACGCATAACGCATAACGCATAACGCATAACGCATAACGCATAACGCATAACGCATAACGCATAACGCATAACGCATATGGCATAACGCATAACGCATAACGCATAACGCATAACGCATAACGCATAACGCATAACGCATAACGCATAACGCATAACGCATAACTCATAACGCATAACTGATACCGTATAACTCATAACTCATAACGCATAAAGCATAACGCATAACGCCTAACGCATAACGCAAACGCACAACGCATAACGCATAACGCATAATGCATAACGCATAACGCATAACGCATAACGCATAACGCATAACGCAAAATGCATAACGCATATAGCATAACGCATAACCCATAACCCATAACGCATAACGCATATCGCACAACGCACAACGCACAACACAGAACGCATAACGCATAACGCATAACGCATAACGCATAACGCATAACGCATAACGCATAACGCATAACGCATAACGCATAACGCAAACGTATTACGCCCAACGCATAACGCATAACGAACAACGCATAACGCATAACGCATAACGCATAACGCATAACGCATAACGCATAACGCATAACGCATAACACATAACGAATAACGCATAACTCATACCGTATAACGCATAACGCATAACGCATAACGCATAACGCATAACGCAAACGTATTACGCCCAACGCATAACGCATAACGAACAACGCATAACGCATAACGCATAACGCATAACGCATAACGCATAACGCATAACGCATAACGCATAACGCATAACTCATAACGCATAACTCATACCGTATAACTCATAACTCATAACGCATAAAGCATAACGCATAACGCCTAACGCATAACGCAAACGCACAACGCATAACGCATAACGCATAATGCATAACGCATAACGCATAACGCATAACGCATAACGCATAACGCAAAATGCATAACGCATATAGCATAACGCATAACCCATAACCCATAACGCATAACGCATATCGCACAACGCACAACGCACAACACAGAACGCATAACGCATAACGCATAACGCATAACGCATAACGCATAACGCATAACGCATAACGCATAACGCATAACGCATAACGCATAACGCATAACGCATAACGCATAACGCATAACGCATAACGCATAACGCATAACGCATAACGCATAAGGCATAACGCATAACGCATAACGCATAACGCATAACGCATAACGCATAACGCATAACGCATAACGCATAACTCATAACGCATAACTCATACCGTATAACTCATAACTCATAACGCATAAAGCATAACGCATAACGCATAACGCATAACGCATAACGCATAACGCATAATGCATAACGCATAACATATAACGCATAACGCATAACGCATAACGCATAACGTATAACTCATAACGCATAACGCATAAAGCATAACGTATAACGCAAAACGCATAACGCATAACGCAAAAGGCATAACGCATAACGTTAACGCATAACGCATAACGCATAACGCATAACGCATAACGCATAACGCATAACGCATAACGCATAACACATATCGAATAACGCATAACTCATACCGTATAACGCATAACGCATAACGCATAAAGCATAACGCATAACGCATAACGCAAACGTATTACGCCCAACGCATAACGCATAACGAACAACGCATAACGCATAACGCAAACGTATAACGCACAACGCATAACGCATAACGCAAACGTATAACGCATAACGCATAACGCATAACGCATAACGCATGACGCATAACGCATAACGCATAACGCATAACGCATAACGCATAACGCATAACGCATAACCCATAACCCATAACGCATAACGCATAACGCATAACGCATAACGCACAACACAGAACGCATAACGCATAACGCATAACGCATAACGCATAACGCATAACGCATAACGCATAACGCATAACGCATAACGCATAACGCATAACGCATAACGCATAACGTATAACTCATAACGCATAACGCATAAAGCATAACGTATAACGCAAAACGCATAACGCATAACGCAAAAGGCATAACGCATAACGTTAACGCATAACGCATAACGCATAACGCATATAGCATAACGCATAACCCATAACCCATAACGCATAACGCATATCGCACAACGCACAACGCACAACACAGAACGCATAACGCATAACGCATAACGCATAACGCATAACGCATAACGCATAACGCATAACGCATAACGCATAACGCATAACGCATAACGCATAACGCATAACGCATAACGCATAACGCATAACGCATAACGCATAACGCATAACGCATAACGCATAACGCATAACGCATAACGCATAACGCATAACGCATAACGCATAACGCAAACG
This sequence comes from Lasioglossum morio, assembly GCA_916610235.2. Classification (NCBI taxonomy): domain Eukaryota; kingdom Metazoa; phylum Arthropoda; class Insecta; order Hymenoptera; family Halictidae; genus Lasioglossum; species Lasioglossum morio. The sequence continues at coordinate 172,585 of CAKAJA020000587.1, read as the reverse complement.
TATTACGCCCAACGCATAACGCATAACGAACAACGCATAACGCATAACGCATAACGCATAACGCATAACGCATAACGCATTACGCATAACGCATAACGCATAACGCATAACGCATAACGCATAACGCATAACGCATAACGCATAACGCATAACATATAACGCATAACGCATAACGCATAACGAATAACGTATAACTCATAACGCATAACGCATAAAGCATAACGTATAACGCAAAACGCATAACGCATAACGCAAAAGGCATAACGCATAACGTTAACGCATAACGCATAACGCATAACGCACAACGCATAACGCATAACGCATAACGCATAACGCATAACGCATAACGCATAACACATATCGAATAACGCATAACTCATACCGTATAACGCATAACGCATAACGCATAAAGCATAACGCATAACGCATAACGCAAACGTATTACGCCCAACGCATAACGCATAACGAACAACGCATAACGCATAACGCAAACGTATAACGCACAACGCATAACGCATAACGCAAACGTATAACGCATAACGCATAACGCATAACGCATAACGCATAACGCATAACGCATAACGCATAACGCATAACGCATAACGCATAACGCATAACCCATAACCCATAACGCATAACGCATAACGCATAACGCATAACGCATAACGCACAACGCATAACGCATAACGCATAACACATAACGCATAACCCATAACCCATAACGCATAACCCATAACGCATAACGCATAACGCATAACGCAGAACGCACAACGCAGAACGCATAACGCATAACGCATAACGCATAACGCATAACGCATAACGCATAACGCATAACGCATAACGCATAACGCATAACGCATAACGCATAACGCATAACGCATAACGCATAACGCATAACGCATAACGCATAACGCATAACGCATAACGCATAACGCATAACGCATAACGCATAACGCATAACGCATAACGCATAACGCATAACGCATAAGGCATAACGCATAACGCATAACGCATAACGCATAACGCATAACGCATAACGCATAACGCACAACGCATAACGCATAACGCATAACTCATAACGCATAACTGATACCGTATAACTCATAACTCATAACGCATAAAGCATAACGCATAACGCCTAACGCATAACGCAAACGCACAACGCATAACGCATAACGCATAATGCATAACGCATAACGCATAACGCATAACGCATAACGCATAACGCATAACGCAAAATGCATAACGCATATAGCATAACGCATAACCCATAACCCATAACGCATAACGCATATCGCACAACGCACAACGCACAACACAGAACGCATAACGCATAACGCATAACGCATAACGCATAACGCATAACGCATAACGCATAACGCATAACGCATAACGCATAACGCAAACGTATTACGCCCAACGCATAACGCATAACGAACAACGCATAACGCATAACGCATAACGCATAACGTATAACTCATAACGCATAACGCATAAAGCATAACGTATAACGCAAAACGCATAACCCATAACGCAAAAGGCATAACGCATAACGTTAACGCATAACGCATAACGCATAACGCATAACGCATAACGCATAACGCATAACGCATAACGCATAACGCATAACGCATAACACATAACGAATAACGCATAACTCATACCGTATAACGCATAACGCATAAAGCATAACGCATAACGCATAACGCAAACGTATTACGCCCAACGCATAACGCATAACGAACAACGCATAACGCATAACGCATAACGCATAACGCATAACGCATAACGCATAACGCATAACGCATAACGCATAACGCATAACTCATAACGCATAACTCATACCGTATAACTCATAACTCATAACGCATAAAGCATAACGCATAACGCCTAACGCATAACGCAAACGCACAACGCATAACGCATAACGCATAATGCATAACGCATAACGCATAACGCATAACGCATAACGCATAACGCAAAATGCATAACGCATATAGCATAACGCATAACCCATAACCCATAACGCATAACGCATATCGCACAACGCACAACGCACAACACAGAACGCATAACGCATAACGCATAACGCATAACGCATAACGCATAACGCATAACGCATAACGCATAACGCATAACGCATAACGCATAACGCATAACGCATAACGCATAACGCATAACGCATAACGCATAACGCATAACGCATAACGCATAACGCATAAGGCATAACGCATAACGCATAACGCATAACGCATAACGCATAACGCATAACGCATAACGCATAACGCATAACGCATAACGCATAACTCATAACGCATAACTCATACCGTATAACTCATAACTCATAACGCATAAAGCATAACGCATAACGCCTAACGCATAACGCAAACGCACAACGCATAACGCATAACGCATAACGCATAACATATAACGCATAACGCATAACGCATAACGAATAACGTATAACTCATAACGCATAACGCATAAAGCATAACGTATAACGCAAAACGCATAACGCATAACGCAAAAGGCATAACGCATAACGTTAACGCATAACGCATAACGCATAACGCACAACGCATAACGCATAACGCATAACGCATAACGCATAACGCATAACGCATAACACATATCGAATAACGCATAACTCATACCGTATAACGCATAACGCATAACGCATAAAGCATAACGCATAACGCATAACGCAAACGTATTACGCCCAACGCATAACGCATAACGAACAACGCATAACGCATAACGCAAACGTATAACGCAAAACGCATAACGCATAACGCAAACGTATAACGCATAACGCATAACGCATAACGCATAACGCATAACGCATAACGCATAACGCATAACGCATAACGCATAACGCATAACGCATAACGCATAACGCATAACGCATAACGCATAACCCATAACCCATAACGCATAACGCATAACGCATAACGCATAACGCATAACGCACAACGCAGAACGCATAACGCATAACGCATAACGCATAACCCATAACCCATAACGCATAACCCATAACGCATAACGCATAACGCATAACGCAGAACGCACAACGCAGAACGCATAACGCATAACGCATAACGCATAACGCATAACGCATAACGCATAACGCATAACGCATAACGCATAACGCATAACGCATAACGCATAACGCATAACGCATAACGCATAACGCATAACGCATAACGCATAACGCATAACGCATAACGCATAACGCATAACGCATAACGCATAACGCATAACGCATATAGCATAACGCATAACCCATAACCCATAACGCATAACGCATATCGCACAACGCACAACGCACAACACAGAACGCATAACGCATAACGCATAACGCATAACGCATAACGCATAAGGCATAACGCATAACGCATAACGCATAACGCATAACGCATAACGCATAACGCATAACGCATAACGCATAACGCATAACGCATAACGCATAACGCATAACGCATAACGCATAACGCAAACGTATTACGCCCAACGCATAACGCATAACGAACAACGCATAACGCATAACGCATAACGCATAACGCATAACGCATAACGCATAACGCATAACGCATAACGCATAACGCATAACGCATAACGCATAACGCATAACGCATAACGCATAACGCATAACATATAACGCATAACGCATAACGCATAACGAATAACGTATAACTCATAACGCATAACGCATAAAGCATAACGTATAACGCAAAACGCATAACGCATAACGCAAAAGGCATAACGCATAACGTTAACGCATAACGCATAACGCATAACGCACAACGCATAACGCATAACGCATAACGCATAACGCATAACGCATAACGCATAACACATATCGAATAACGCATAACTCATACCGTATAACGCATAACGCATAACGCATAAAGCATAACGCATAACGCATAACGCAAACGTATTACGCCCAACGCATAACGCATAACGAACAACGCATAACGCATAACGCAAACGTATAACGCACAACGCATAACGCATAACGCAAACGTATAACGCATAACGCATAACGCATAACTCATAACGCATAACGCATGGCGCATAACGCATAACGCATAACGCATAACGCATAACGCATAACGCATAACCCATAACCCATAACGCATAACGCATAACGCATAACGCATAACGCATAACGCACAACGCAGAACGCATAACGCATAACGCATAACGCATAACCCATAACCCATAACGCATAACCCATAACGCATAACGCATAACGCATAACGCAGAACGCACAACGCAGAACGCATAACGCATAACGCATAACGCATAACGCATAACGCATAACGCATAACGCATAACGCATAACGCATAACGCATAACGCATAACGCATAACGCATAACGCATAACGCATAACGCATAACGCATAACGCATAACGCATAACGCATAACGCATAACGCATAACGCATAACGCATAACGCATAACGCATAACGCATAACGCATAACGCATAACGCATAACGCATAACGCATAACGCATAACGCATAACGCATAACGCATATGGCATAACGCATAACGCATAACGCATAACGCATAACGCATAACGCATAACGCATAACGCATAACGCATAACGCATAACGCATAACGCATAACGCATAACTGATACCGTATAACTCATAACTCATAACGCATAAAGCATAACGCATAACGCCTAACGCATAACGCAAACGCACAACGCATAACGCATAACGCATAATGCATAACGCATAACGCATAACGCATAACGCATAACGCATAACGCAAAATGCATAACGCATATAGCATAACGCATAACCCATAACCCATAACGCATAACGCATATCGCACAACGCACAACGCACAACACAGAACGCATAACGCATAACGCATAACGCATAACGCATAACGCATAACGCATAACGCATAACGCATAAAGCATAACGCATAACGCATAACGCAAACGTATTACGCCCAACGCATAACGCATAACGAACAACGCATAACGCATAACGCATAACGCATAACGCATAACGCATAACGCATAACGCATAACGCATAACACATAACGAATAACGCATAACTCATACCGTATAACGCATAACGCATAAAGCATAACGCATAACGCATAACGCAAACGTATTACGCCCAACGCATAACGCATAACGCACAACGCATAACGCATAACGCATAACGCATAACGCATAACGCATAACGCATAACGCATAACGCATAACGCATAACGCATAACGCATAACTCATACCGTATAACTCATAACTCATAACGCATAAAGCATAACGCATAACGCCTAACGCATAACGCAAACGCACAACGCATAACGCATAACGCATAATGCATAACGCATAACGCATAACGCATAACGCATAACGCATAACGCAAAATGCATAACGCATATAGCATAACGCATAACCCATAACCCATAACGCATAACGCATATCGCACAACGCACAACGCACAACACAGAACGCATAACGCATAACGCATAACGCATAACGCATAACGCATAACGCATAACGCATAACGCATAACGCATAACGCATAACGCATAACGCATAACGCATAACGCATAACGCATAACGCATAACGCATAACGCATAACGCATAACGCATAAGGCATAACGCATAACGCATAACGCATAACGCATAACGCATAACGCATAACGCATAACGCATAACGCATAACTCATAACGCATAACTCATACCGTATAACTCATAACTCATAACGCATAAAGCATAACGCATAACGCATAACGCATAACGCATAACGCATAACGCATAACGCATAACGCATAACATATAACGCATAACGCATAACGCATAACGCATAACGTATAACTCATAACGCATAACGCATAAAGCATAACGTATAACGCAAAACGCATAACGCATAACGCAAAAGGCATAACGCATAACGTTAACGCATAACGCATAACGCATAACGCATAACGCATAACGCATAACGCATAACGCATAACGCATAACACATATCGAATAACGCATAACTCATACCGTATAACGCATAACGCATAACGCATAAAGCATAACGCATAACGCATAACGCAAACGTATTACGCCCAACGCATAACGCATAACGAACAACGCATAACGCATAACGCAAACGTATAACGCACAACGCATAACGCATAACGCAAACGTATAACGCATAACGCATAACGCATAACGCATAACGCATGACGCATAACGCATAACGCATAACGCATAACGCATAACGCATAACGCATAACGCATAACCCATAACCCATAACGCATAACGCATAACGCATAACGCATAACGCACAACACAGAACGCATAACGCATAACGCATAACGCATAACGCATAACGCATAACGCATAACGCATAACGCATAACGCATAACGCATAACGCATAACGCATAACGCATAACGTATAACTCATAACGCATAACGCATAAAGCATAACGTATAACGCAAAACGCATAACGCATAACGCAAAAGGCATAACGCATAACGTTAACGCATAACGCATAACGCATAACGCATATAGCATAACGCATAACCCATAACCCATAACGCATAACGCATATCGCACAACGCACAACGCACAACACAGAACGCATAACGCATAACGCATAACGCATAACGCATAACGCATAACGCATAACGCATAACGCATAACGCATAACGCATAACGCATAACGCATAACGCATAACGCATAACGCATAACGCATAACGCATAACGCATAACGCATAACGCATAACGCATAACGCATAACGCATAACGCATAACGCAAACGTATTACGCCCAACGCATAACGCATAACGAACAACGCATAACGCATAACGCATAACGCATAACGCATAACGCATAACGCATAACGCATAACGCATAACGCATAACGCATAACGCATAACGCATAACGCATAACGCATAACGCATAACATATAACGCATAACGCATAACGCATAACGAATAACGTATAACTCATAACGCATAACGCATAAAGCATAACGTATAACGCAAAACGCATAACGCATAACGCAAAAGGCATAACGCATAACGTTAACGCATAACGCATAACGCATAACGCACAACGCATAACGCATAACGCATAACGCATAACGCATAACGCATAACGCATAACACATATCGAATAACGCATAACTCATACCGTATAACGCATAACGCATAACGCATAAAGCATAACGCATAACGCATAACGCAAACGTATTACGCCCAACGCATAACGCATAACGAACAACGCATAACGCATAACGCAAACGTATAACGCACAACGCATAACGCATAACGCAAACGTATAACGCATAACGCATAACGCATAACGCATAACGCATAACGCATAACGCATAACGCATAACGCATAACGCATAACGCATAACGCATAACCCATAACCCATAACGCATAACGCATAACGCATAACGCATAACGCATAACGCACAACGCAGAACGCATAACGCATAACACATAACGCATAACCCATAACCCATAACGCATAACCCATAACGCATAACGCATAACGCATAACGCAGAACGCATAACGCATAACGCATAACGCATAACGCATAACGCATAACGCATAACGCATAACGCATAACGCATAACGCATAACGCATAACGCATAACGCATAACGCATAACGCATAACGCATAACGCATAACGCATAACGCATAACGCATAACGCATAACGCATAACGCATAACGCATAACGCATAACGCATAACGCATAACGCATAACGCATAACGCATAACGCATAAGGCATAACGCATAACGCATAACGCATAACGCATAACGCATAACGCATAACGCATAACGCATATCGCATAACGCATAACGCATAACTCATAACGCATAACTGATACCGTATAACTCATAACTCATAACGCATAAAGCATAACGCATAACGCCTAACGCATAACGCAAACGCACAACGCATAACGCATAACGCATAATGCATAACGCATAACGCATAACGCATAACGCATAACGCATAACGCATAACGCAAAATGCATAACGCATATAGCATAACGCATAACCCATAACCCATAACGCATAACGCATATCGCACAACGCACAACGCACAACACAGAACGCATAACGCATAACGCATAACGCATAACGCATAACGCATAACGCATAACGCATAACGCATAACGCATAACGCATAACGCATAACGCAAACGTATTACGCCCAACGCATAACGCATAACGAACAACGCATAACGCATAACGCATAACGCATAACGTATAACTCATAACGCATAACGCATAAAGCATAACGTATAACGCAAAACGCATAACCCATAACGCAAAAGGCATAACGCATAACGTTAACGCATAACGCATAACGCATAACGCATAACGCATAACGCATAACGCATAACGCATAACGCATAACGCATAACACATAACGAATAACGCATAACTCATACCGTATAACGCATAACGCATAAAGCATAACGCATAACGCATAACGCAAACGTATTACGCCCAACGCATAACGCATAACGAACAACGCATAACGCATAACGCATAACGCATAACGCATAACGCATAACGCATAACGCATAACGCATAACGCATAACGCATAACTCATAACGCATAACTCATACCGAATAACTCATAACTCATAACGCATAAAGCATAACGCATAACGCCTAACGCATAACGCAAACGCACAACGCATAACGCATAACGCATAATGCATAACGCATAACGCATAACGCATAACGCATAACGCATAACGCAAAATGCATAACGCATATAGCATAACGCATAACCCATAACCCATAACGCATAACGCATATCGCACAACGCACAACGCACAACACAGAACGCATAACGCATAACGCATAACGCATAACGCATAACGCATAACGCATAACGCATAACGCATAACGCATAACGCATAACGCATAACGCATAACGCATAACGCATAACGCATAACGCATAACGCATAACGCATAACGCATAACGCATAACGCATAAGGCATAACGCATAACGCATAACGCATAACGCATAACGCATAACGCATAACGCATAACGCATAACGCATAACTCATAACGCATAACTCATACCGTATAACTCATAACTCATAACGCATAAAGCATAACGCATAACGCCTAACGCATAACGCAAACGCACAACGCATAACGCATAACGCATAATGCATAACGCATAACGCATAACGCATAACGCATAACGCATAACGCATAACGCAAAATGCATAACGCATATAGCATAACGCATAACCCATAACCCATAACGCATAACGCATATCGCACAACGCACAACGCACAACACAGAACGCATAACGCATAACGCATAACGCATAACGCATAACGCATAACGCATAACGCATAACGCATAACGCATAACGCATAACGCATAACGCATAACGCATAAGGCATAACGCAAACGTATTACGCCCAACGCATAACGCATAACGAACAACGCATAACGCATAACGCATAACGCATAACGCATAACGCATTACGCATAACGCATAACGCATAACGCATAACGCATAACGCATAACGCATAACGCATAACATATAACGCATAACGCATAACGCATAACGCATAACGCATAACGTATAACTCATAACGCATAACGCATAAAGCATAACGTATAACGCAAAACGCATAACGCATAACGCAAAAGGCATAACGCATAACGTTAACGCATAACGCATAACGCATAACGCATAACGCATAACGCATAACGCATAACGCATAACGCATAACACATAACGAATAACGCATAACTCATACCGTATAACGCATAACGCATAACGCATAAAGCATAACGCATAACGCATAACGCAAACGTATTACGCCCAACGCATAACGCATAACGAACAACGCATAACGCATAACGCATAACGCAAACGTATAACGCACAACGCATAACGCATAACGCAAACGTATAACGCATAACGCATAACGCATAACGCATAAAGCATAACGCAAACGTATTACGCATAACGCATAACGCATAACGCATAACGCAAAATGCATAACGCATAACGCATAACGCATAACGCATAACGCATAACGCATAACGCATATCGCATAACGCATAACGCATAAAGCATAACGAATAACGGATAACGCATAACGCATAACGCAAACGTATAACCCACAACGCATAACGCATAACGCATAACGCATAACGCATATAGCATATCGCATAACGCATAACGCATAACGCATAACGCATAACGCATAACGCATAACGCATAACGCATAACGCATAACGCATAACGCATAACGCATAACGCATAACGCATAACGCATAACGCATAACGCATAACGCATAACGCATAACGCATAACGCATAACGCATAACGCATAACGCATAACGCATAACGCATAACGCATAACGCATAACGCATAACGCATAACGCATAACGCATAACGCATAACGCATAACTCATAACTCATAACGCATAAAGCATAACGCATAACGCCTAACGCATAACGCAAACGCACAACGCATAACGCATAACGCATAATGCATAACGCATAACGCATAACGCATAACGCATAACGCATAACGCATAACGCATAACGCATAACGCATAACGCAAAATGCATAACGCATATAGCATAACGCATAACCCATAACCCATAACGCATAACGCATATCGCACAACGCACAACGCACAACACAGAACGCATAACGCATAACGCATAACGCATAACGCATAACGCATAACGCATAACGCATAACGCATAACGCATAACGCATAACGCATAACGCATAACGCATAACGCATAACGCATAACGCATAACGCAAACGTATTACGCCCAACGCATAACGCATAACGAACAACGCATAACGCATAACGCATAACGCATAACGCATAACGCATTACGCATAACGCATAACGCATAACGCATAACGCATAACGCATAACGCATAACGCATAACGCATAACGCATAACGCATAACGCATAACGCATAACGCATAACGCATAACGCATAACGCATAACGCATAACGCATAACGCATAACGCATAACGCATAACGCATAACGCATAACGCATAACTCATACCGTATAACTCATAACTCATAACGCATAAAGCATAAAGCATAACGCATAACGCCTAACGCCTAACGCATAACGCAAACGCACAACGCATAACGCATAACGCATAATGCATAACGCATAACGCATAACGCATAACGCATAACGCATAACGCAAAATGCATAACGCATATAGCATAACGCATAACCCATAACCCATAACGCATAACGCATATCGCACAACGCACAACGCACAACACAGAACGCATAACGCATAACGCATAACGCATAACGCATAACGCATAACGCATAAAGCATAACGCATAACGCATAACGCATAACGCATAACGCATAACGCATAACGCATAACGCATAACGCATAACGCATAACGCATAACGCATAACGCATAACGCATAACGCATAACGCATAACGCATAACGCATAACGCATAACGCATAACGCATAACGCATAACGCATAACGCATAACGCATAACGCATAACGCATAACGCAAACGCACAACGCATAACGCATAACGCATAATGCATAACGCATAACGCATAACGCATAACGCAAAACGCATAACGCATAACGCAAAATGCATAACGCATATAGCATAACGCATAACCCATAACCCATAACGCATAACGCATATCGCACAACGCACAACGCACAACACAGAACGCATAACGCATAACGCATAACGCATAACGCATAACGCATAAAGCATAACGCATAACGCATAACGCATAACGCATAACGCATAACGCATAACGCATAACGCATAACGCATAACGCATAACGCATAACGCATAACGCATAACGCATAACGCATAACGCATAACGCATAACGCATAACGCATAACGCATAACGCATAACGCATAACGCATAACGCATAACGCATAACGCATAACGCATAACGCATAACGCATAACTCATACCGTATAACTCATAACTCATAACGCATAAAGCATAAAGCATAACGCATAACGCCTAACGCATAACGCAAACGCACAACGCATAACGCATAACGCATAATGCATAACGCATAACGCATAACGCATAACGCATAACGCATAACGCATAACGCAAAATGCATAACGCATATAGCATAACGCATAACCCATAACCCATAACGCATAACGCATATCGCACAACGCACAACGCACAACACAGAACGCATAACGCATAACGCATAACGCATAACGCATAACGCATAACGCATAACGCATAACGCATGACGCATAACGCATAATGCATAACGCATAACGCATAACGCATATCGCATAACGCATAACGCATAACGCAAACGTATTACGCCCAACGCATAACACATAACGAACAACGCATAACGCATAACGCATAACGCATAACGCATAACGCATAACGCATTACGCATAACGCATAACGCATAACGCATAACGCATAACATATAACGCATAACGCATAACGCATAAGGCATAACGTATAACTCATAAAGCATAACGTATAACGCAAAACGCATAACGCAAAAGGCATAACGCATAACGTTAACGCATAACGCATAACGCATAACGCATAACGCATAACGCATAACGCATAACGCATAACGCTTAACGCATAACACATATCGAATAACGCATAACTCATACCGTATAACGCATAACGCATAACGCATAAAGCATAACGCATAACGCATAACGCAAACGTATTACGCCCAACGCATAACGCATAACGAACAACGCATAACGCATAACGCAAACGTATAACGCACAACGCATAACGCATAACGCAAACGTATAACGCATAACGCATAACGCATAACGCATAACGCATAACGCATAACGCATAACGCATAACGCATAACGCATAACGCATAACGCATAACGCATAACGCATAACCCATAACCCATAACGCATAACGCATAACGCATAACGCATAACGCATAACGCATAACGCAGAACGCATAACGCATAACGCATAACGCATAACGCATAACCCATAACGCATAACCCATAACGCATAACGCATAACGCATAACGCAGAACGCACAACGCAGAACGCATAACGCATAACGCATAACGCATAACGCATAACGCATAACGCATAACGCATAACGCATAACGCATAACGCATAACGCATAACGCATAACGCATAACGCATAACGCATAACGCATAACGCATAACGCATAACGCATAACGCATAACGCATAACGCATAACGCATAACGCATAACGCATAACGCATAACGCATAACGCATAACGCATAACGCATAACGCATAACGCATAACGCATAACGCATAACGCATAACGCATAACGCATAACGCATAAGGCATAACGCATAACGCATAACGCATAACGCATAACGCATAACGCATAACGCATAACGCATAACGCATAACGCATAACTCATAACGCATAACTCATACCGTATAACTCATAACTCATAACGCATAAAGCATTACGCATAACGCCTAACGCATAACGCAAACGCACAACGCATAACGCATAACGCATAATGCATAACGCATAACGCATAACGCATAACGCATAACGCATAACGCATAACGCAAAATGCATAACGCATATAGCATAACGCATAACCCATAACCCATAACGCATAACGCATATCGCACAACGCATAACGCATAACGCATAACGCATAACTCATACCGTATAACTCATAACTCATAACGCATAAAACATAAAGCATAACGCATAACGCCTAACGCATAACGCAAACGCACAACGCATAACGCATAACGCATAATGCATAACGCATAACGCATAACGCATAACGCATAACGCATAACGCAAAATGCATAACGCATATAGCATAACGCATAACCCATAACCCATAACGCATAACGCATATCGCACAACGCACAACGCACAACACAGAACGCATAACGCATAACGCATAACGCATAACGCATAACGCATAACGCATAACGCATAACGCATAACGCATAATACATAACGCATAACATATAACGCATAACGCATAACGTATAACGCATAACGCATAACGCATATCGCACAACGCACAACGCACAACACAGAACGCATAACGCATAACGCATAACGCATAACGCAAAAGGCATAACGCATAACGTTAACGCATAACGCATAACGCATAACGCATAACGCATAACGCATAACGCATAACGCATAACGCATAACACATATCGAATAACGCATAACTCATACCGTATAACGCATAACGCATAACGCATAAAGCATAACGCATAACGCAAACGTATTACGCCCAACGCATAACGCATAACGAACAACGCATAACGCATAACGCAAACGTATAACGCACAACGCATAACGCATAACGCAAACGTATAACGCATAACGCATAACGCATAACGCATAACGCATGACGCATAACGCATAACGCATAACGCATAACGCATAACGCATAACGCATAACGCATAACCCATAACCCATAACGCATAACGCATAACGCATAACGCATAACGCATAACGCACAACGCAGAACGCATAACGCATAACGCATAACGCATAACCCATAACCCATAACGCATAACCCATAACGCATAACGCATAACGCATAACGCAGAACGCACAACGCAGAACGCATAACGCATAACGCATAACGCATAACGCATAACGCATAACGCATAACGCATAACGCATAACGCATAACGCATAACGCATAACGCATAACGCATTACGCATTACGCATAACGCATAACGCATAACGCATAACGCAAAACGCATAACGCATAACGCATAACGCATAACGCATAACGCATAACGCATAACGCATAACGCATAACGCATAAGGCATAACGCATAACGCATAACGCATAACGCATAACGCATAACGCATAACGCATAACGCATAACGCATAACGCAAACGTATTACGCCCAACGCATAACGCATAACGAACAACGCATAACGTATAACGCATAACGCATAACGTATAACTCATAACGCATAACGCATAAAGCATAACGTATAACGCAAAACGCATAACGCATAACGCAAAAGGCATAACGCATAACGTTAACGCATAACGCATAACGCATAATGCATATAGCAAAACGCATAACCCATAACCCATAACGCATAACGCATATCGCACAACGCACAACGCACAACACAGAACGCATAACGCATAACGCATAACGCATAACGCATAACGCATAACGCATAACGCATAACGCATAACGCATAACGCATAACGCATAACGCATAACGCATAACGCATAACGCATAACGCATAACGCATAACGCATAACGCATAACGCAAACGTATTACGCCCAACGCATAACGCATAACGAACAACGCATAACGCATAACGCATAACGCATAACGCATAACGCATAACGCATTACGCATAACGCATAACGCATAACGCATAACGCATAACGCATAACGCATAACGCATAACGCATAACGCATAACGCATAACGCATAACGCATAACGCATAACGCATAACGCATAACGCATAACGCATAACGCATAACGCATAAGGCATAACGCATAACGCATAACGCATAACGCATAACGCATAACGCATAACGCATAACGCATAACGCATAACGCATAACGCATAACTCATAACGCATAACTCATACCGTATAACTCATAACTCATAACGCATAAAGCATAACGCATAACGCCTAACGCATAACGCAAACGCACAACGCATAACGCATAACGCATAATGCATAACGCATAACGCATAACGCATAACGCATAACGCATAACGCATAACGCAAAATGCATAACGCATATAGCATAACGCATAACCCATAACCCATAACGCATAACGCATATCGCACAACGCACAACGCACAACACAGAACGCATAACGCATAACGCATAACGCATAACGCATAACGCATAACGCATAACGCATAACGCATAACGCATAACGCATAACGCAAACGTATTACGCCCAACGCATAACGCATAACGAACAACGCATAACGCATAACGCATAACGCATAACGTATAACTCATAACGCATAACGCATAAAGCATAACGTATAACGCAAAACGCATAACGCATAACGCAAAAGGCATAACGCATAACGTTAACGCATAACGCATAACGCATAACGCATAACGCATAACGCATAACGCATAACGCATAACGCATAACGCATAACGCATAACACATAACGAATAACGCATAACTCATACCGTATAACGCATAACGCATAAAGCATAACGCATAACGCATAACGCAAACGTATTACGCCCAACGCATAACGCATAACGAACAACGCATAACGCATAACGCATAACGCATAACGCATAACGCATAACGCATAACGCATAACGCATAACGCATAACGCATAACGCATAACTCATAACGCATAACTCATACCGAATAACTCATAACTCATAACGCATAAAGCATAACGCATAACGCCTAACGCATAACGCAAACGCACAACGCATAACGCATAACGCATAATGCATAACGCATAACGCATAACGCATAACGCATAACGCATAACGCAAAATGCATAACGCATATAGCATAACGCATAACCCATAACCCATAACGCATAACGCATATCGCACAACGCACAACGCACAACACAGAACGCATAACGCATAACGCATAACGCATAACGCATAACGCATAACGCATAACGCATAACGCATAACGCATAACGCATAACGCATAACGCATAACGCATAACGCATAACGCATAACGCATAACGCATAACGCATAACGCATAACGCATAACGCATAACGCATAACGCATAACGCATAACGCATAAGGCATAACGCATAACGCATAACGCATAACGCATAACGCATAACGCATAACGCATAACGCATAACGCATAACGCATAACGCATAACGCATAACTCATAACGCATAACTCATACCGTATAACTCATAACTCATAACGCATAAAGCATAACGCATAACGCCTAACGCATAACGCAAACGCACAACGCATAACGCATAACGCATAATGCATAACGCATAACGCATAACGCATAACGCATAACGCATAACGCATAACGCAAAATGCATAACGCATATAGCATAACGCATAACCCATAACCCATAACGCAAAACGCATATCGCACAACGCACAACGCACAACACAGAACGCATAACGCATAACGCATAACGCATAACGCATAACGCATAACGCATAACGCATAACGAATAACGCATAACGCAAACGTATTACGCCCAACGCATAACGCATAACGAACAACGCATAACGCATAACGCATAACGCATAACGCATAACGCATTACGCATAACGCATAACGCATAACGCATAACGCATAACGCATAACGCATAACGCATAACATATAACGCATAACGCATAACGCATAACGCATAACGTATAACTCATAACGCATAACGCATAAAGCATAACGTATAACGCAAAACGCATAACGCATAACGCAAAAGGCATAACGCATAACGTTAACGCATAACGCATAACGCATAACGCATAACGCATAACGCATAACGCATAACGCATAACGCATAACGCATAACACATAACGAATAACGCATAACTCATACCGTATAACGCATAACGCATGACGCATAAAGCATAACGCATAACGCATAACGCAAACGTATTACGCCCAACGCATAACGCATAACGAACAACGCATAACGCATAACGCATAACGCAAACGTATAACGCATAACGCATAACGCATAACGCATAACGCATAACGCATAACGCATAACGCATAACTCATACCGTATAACTCATAACTCATAAGGCATAAAGCATAACGCATAACGCCTAACGCATAACGCAAACGCACAACGCATAACGCATAACGCATAATGCATAACGCATAACGCATAACGCATAACGCATAACGCATAACGCATAACGCATAACGCATAACGCAAAATGCATAACGCATATAGCATAACGCATAACCCATAACCCATAACGCATAACGCATATCGCACAACGCACAACGCACAACACAGAACGCATAACGCATAACGCATAACGCATAACGCATAACGCATAACGCATAACGCATAACGCATAACGCATAACGCATAACGCATAACGCATAACGCATAACGCATAACGCAAACGTATTACGCCCAACGCATAACGCATAACGAACAACGCATAACGCATAACGCATAACGCATAACGCATAACGCATAACGCATTACGCATAACGCATAACGCATAACGCATAACGCATAACGCATAACGCATAACGCATAACGCATAACATATAACGCATAACGCATAACGCATAACGCATAACGCATAACGTATAACTCATAACGCATAACGCATAAAGCATAACGTATTACGCAAAACGCATAACGCATAACGCAAATGGCATAACGCATAACGTTAACGCATAACGCATAACGCATAACGCATAACGCATAACGCATAACGCATAACGCATAACGCATAACGCATAACGCATAACGCATAACGCATAACGCATAACGCATAACGCATAACGCATAACACATAACGAATAACGCATAACTCATACCGTATAACGCATAACGCATAACGCATAAAGCATAACGCATAACGCATAACGCAAACGTATTACGCCCAACGCATAACGCATAACGAACAACGCATAACGCATAACGCATAACGCAAACGTATAACGCACAACGCATAACGCATAACGCAAACGTATAACGCATAACGCATAACGCATAACGCATAACGCATAAAGCATAACGCATAACGCATAACGCATAACGCAAACGTATTACGCATAACGCATAACGCATAACGCATAACGCAAAATGCATAACGCATAACGCATAACGCATAACGCATAACGCATAACGCATAACGCATATCGCATAACGCATAACGCATAAAGCATAACGCATAACGGATAACGCATAACGCATAACGCAAACGTATAACCCACATCGCATAACGCATAACGCATAACGCATAACGCATATAGCATATCGCATAACGCATAACGCATAACGCATAACGCATAACGCTTGGCGCATAACGCAAAATGCATAACGCATAACGCATAACGCATAACGCATAACGCATAACGCATAACGCATAACGCATAACGTATAACGCATAACGCATAACGCATAACGCATAACGCATAACTCATAACGCATAACGCATGGCGCATAACGCAAAATGCATAACGCATAACGCATAACGCATAACGCATAATGGATCACGCATAACGTATAAAGCATAACGCATAACGCTTAACGCATAACGTATAACTCATACTGCATAACGCAAAAAGCATAACGCATCACGCATAACGCATAACGCATAACGCATAACGCATAACGCATGGCGCATAACGCAAAATGCATAACGCATAACGCATAACGCATAACGCATAACGCATAATGGATCACGCATAACGTATAAAGCATAACGCATAACGCATAACGCATAACGCATAACGCATAACGCATAACGCATAACGCATAACGCATAACGCATAACGCAAAATACATAACGCATAACGCATAACGCATAACGCATAACGCATAACGCATAACGCATAACGCATAACGCATAACGCATAACGCATAACGCATAACGCATAACGCATAACGCATAAAGCATAACGCATAACGCATAACGCATAACGCATAACGCATAACGCATAACGCATAACGCATAACGTATAACGCATAACGCATAACGCATAACGCATAACGCATAACTCATAACGCATAACGCATGGCGCATAACGCAAAATGCATAACGCATAACGCATAACGCATAACGCATAATGGATCACGCATAACGTATAAAGCATAACGCATAACGCTTAACGCATAACGTATAACTCATAACGCATAACGCAAAAAGCATTGTAACGAGTCCGGAAATCTCGTTACAACCGGATCTCTCCCTCGTTGCTGAATGGCTCGCCGAGCCAGGGTTCGCGGCGAGGGAAGCGGACGGAAACGGTAGTTCGGACGAGGAGCGAAATGAACATAACACTCAGTATAGTTTTTGTGTCTCACGGGGCCGCGACTCGTGAAGATGCCGATCGCGATAGGTTCGCGGGTGCGCGTACGCGGATTCGCGGTTCGCGGATCTGTCGGTCGGCGACGGGCGATGGCTCGTCGAGGCAGATGAGCGGACTCTCCGCGACGGCTCGTCGACTTACTAGGGTACGGGAACCGGCGGCTCGCGGTAACGGGTATTCAGGGTCGGTCAGGTCAGCGGTAACGGTGAGAGTCGCTCGACGGCGCGTTGAGCGGGCGAGGAGGCAACGGCGCGTTGCACCGGGTGTTCCGACGGCTCGTGGGAACGGCGACGGGAACTTCGGCGCGAAGCTTTTGAAGGATTCGCTCGACGGCGCGCTGAGCGGGCGAGGAAGCAACGGCGCGTTGCCCGGGGTTTCACCGGCTCGTGAAACGGTGACAGGAGCTTCGACGGCGCGTGAGGCGAAGGTTAGAATCGTTCACGGCGCGTGAGACGGGCGAGGATACAGCGGCGCGCTGCAGAAGGTGTTCCGACGGCTCGTTGGAACGGCGGAAGGAACTTCGGCGCGAAGCTGTTTCGAAGGATTCGTTCGACGGCTCGTGGAACGGGCGAGGAAGCAACGGCGCGTTGCAAAAGGTGTCTCGACGGCTCGTGGAGACGGCGACGGGAACTTCGGCGCGAAGCTGTTACGGTGGACGGTGCGGATGCAACGGCGCGTTGCTCGGGTATCGGGAACGGTCAGGTCGGGAGATTGACGGCTCGTCAAGGCAAGGCGCTTACCGGTGGTCCGCTCAGTCTAGGCGGCTCGCCAGCTGGACTCAGAAAGAGAGCGAGTCCTCTTCCGCGTTGCCTTTTATAGGCAAATTCGGTGATTACTGCGGGGGGCGCGGGTTGCGGTGTGCATGAGCGATTCGCGGAATCGCTCGTGCGGCGTCTGCTTCGGGGCGCGAAAACGCGGGAAGACGCGTAATACAATGTCGCGCCTGGTTATGAGGCGTGAAATCGCTTCGCGCGGATTCGGGTTCGGTCGGGATCGGTCGGCGCGCTTCGGCTGTACGCGAGTCTTCGCGTTCGTAACAGAGCTGTACCGAGCCCGCTGTACAGGTCTGTTACACCCCCCTCCCTCTTCGGGGCGACGAACGAGCGACCGTGAGACCTTTTATTAAAGAAAGAGAAAAGAAACAATTATACATAATGTGAACTTAAAAGCTAACGCAAGTCTTAACCTACGGGACGGGGATCGAGTTAGACAGAACACTGGACATTCCGGAATAAACGGCACGTTTATTTAGCTCCTGCGCGGATGTTCTCACCCGACATATAACTTTGGTCTGAGCGACATGTATCACAACAATCTTATATTCTATGTCTGTCAGTCTTATCGTGATCTAGTTAACCCGGCTCGGGCGTGGTTGTCAACGTCTTGTGACTTGATTCCGCGACTGAAATAATAATATAAACTAATCCTAATAATACTCGCAGTGTATAAACGTATATCTATATCAAAACAAAATATCAAAACTGTGTATCTATATCTAACATTCTTCCTTTCGCGATCGTTGCTAGCCCGGCTCGGGCGTAGCATGTCAGTCTTGAGACCCCTGATTGGGGAAAACAAAAAGAAGAAAAGAGAAAAAAAAGTGGTATTGCAGCCTGTGTGCGCCAAAGAAACGGAAGAAGCACAGTATAGTTAAACCGAAAGGAAGAAAAACAACAAACAAAAAAATAAACCATTGATCGGTGGGGCGGAGTCGCGGTGTTGGTGTTCGCCCTTGTGTTCGTCGAGAAACAAAACAAAACTATTGATTAACCTGAACACCAGACAGCGACGGACGGGGTCGGTACCCTCTGGTATCGCACGTAATACTCGCGCCAAGAAAAATTATATAAAAATATAGGAACTATGACTTACGTGCTAGGTAAACTATATATCAGTAAAACGAACTTTAAGCGGCCCTCGGCGCGAGGGTCGGTCGCGGCGCGCGACCTGTTTCAGTCTAGGGCCAGCACCTGTGCCCTACGCTTGCACCTGCGGAGGTGGCCGTTTTTGTTGAAAAACAAAATCCACCTCTCGTCCGGGGTGGATGCCCGATACTGCCGCGTCTTGATATAATAATCGGGCACCTCAACCCGCCGGCCCGTTGGCAGCTGGAACCACCTAGTGGGTCCCGGTACCGGTTTGCCATTGTATGGTACGGACGGTGGGGCTCCGGGAAGGCGATTTCCGGACGGGACAGGTCGGCCCCCATTGCCCGGCTGCTCGGACCAGGCCTGGATCGGTCGGGGCTGCTGTGCCGGCCTCGGCTTCGGTGGAGGTGGTGTCGTTCGTACAGTGGTGGCGGTTGCCGCCGACGTCCCTGGAGCGGTGCAGGGGTGGGCCACCCCCAGCACGGCGGGTACCGGCGGTGTTGCAGTGGACCTCTTCGCTGGGTGACGGGTCGGTGGCCGCTTCTTGACCTCGGCAGTCGGACTGCGGGTTGACGGCAGTGCTGGCGGTGTGACCGGCTCGGTTAGGTCGATCAACGGTAGGCTCTCGGTCCAATGCGGCGTCGGCGGAGGCACCTGGCGCGACCCCTTTTTCTGCCGGTGCTCCGGCTTGGCCGGTGGGGTCACTATTTTGTCCCACCAGGTTGGAGGGTCGGGTTTTCTCCCGGAGGGCGGCACCGGGTCGAACGGGCCCGCTGCTGTGGTCGTGGCCTGTGACGGTCCGGCCTCGGCGGTGTCGGTCGCGGTTGCTGGGCCGCGCTTTTTGGCGGCCTGCTCCAGCTCGGCCCTGTGTTTGAGAAGGCCCGTCAGCCAAGTTACGGGTCGCACGGACCTGACCCGAGGACCATGGCGGCGGTGGGGCGATTGGCCTGGTGGCATCGCCGGTCCCCCGGCTTGCTGGCTGGAGCCGGCCGTCTCGTTGGCCTGCGGGGGTTGTGGTGTCGGGATCGCCGACTTTATCGGCTCCTTCGTCTCCTGCTGGTCGGCGGCTTTGGTCGGCTCGACATGGGCGCCTGGTTGCCCCGGTGCCCGGATCGTCGGTGTCCGAGGTCTCTCCGCCAGGTTCGGCTCTTCTAACAGGTCCGCCAATTCCTGGACCCACGGTTCCATATTCCTTGCTGTATAGATCCTACTACAGAAAGAAACGTTCGGAATTACTTTACGGGGTCGACCTCGGCGACGAGGAGCTGGTACGGTGGCGGGGTCGGGGGATGGTGGAGACGTGCCGCTCGGTTCCGCATCGTTCCCAGCGTGGGTCGCGGCTCGCGTTTCGGAGTCCGGTTCCACCGCAGGCTTTAAATCCTGGACGTGGATATGGCGGACCCATTTGTTTTTGTCGGTTCGCAAATCGACGATGACCGGCGAGACGATTTTTCCGACGGTGTATGGACCGGTGTACTTCGGCGCGAGCTTCGCGTTGACTCCGGCCGCTTTATCGGACAGCGTATGTTCGCGTTTCCAGACGCGGTCTCCGACGGCTGGGCGCCAGTCGCGGTGTCGGAGGTCATAATACTTCGCTTGCCGACCGAATGCGCGCGCCAAATGCAGTTTCGCGAGTTCTTGTGCTTCCCGGAGGTTCTTCCATCGTTGTTTCGGCGCATCATTCGGATCTTCGGTCGACGATGGTCCTGGTGTTCGGAGTTCTCTTCCCTGGTTGAGATACGCTGGACTGTACCCGGTCGACTCGTGCCAGGCGGTGTTGACGGCGAAACGCGCTTCTTCAATCTTTTCGTCCCATTGATTGTGCCGGGCACCGGTATATTGTGCGAGCATCGTTTTCACGACTTTGTTGGCTCGTTCAACCGGATTGCAGTGGGGCGCGTACGGCGGCGTCTTCCGGTGGACGGTTCCGGCGGCTTCGAGCAGGGCGGTGAACGGTCCCCCGATGAACTGGCGGCCATTATCGGTGATGACCACCTCTGGAGCTCCGTGACGGAGGATGACCTCCTTCTGGATTGCGGCGGCGACGGCGGAACTGGTGGCCTTTCGGAGCGGTACGAGCTCCACCCACTTGGTGAAGCGGTCGAGGGCGACCAGCAGCCAGATGTTCCCCTGGCGTGACCTTGGCAATGGTCCGACGAGGTCGATGGACACCGTATGCCATGGTCTGGTCCCCGGGTTGGCGTGGAGGTGCCCCGCGGGTTGCTGCGGTGGCGATTTGTACTGCTGGCAGCTGGCACAGCTGCGAACGTAACGGGCGGTCTCCCGAAACATTCCTGGCCAATAAAAACGTTGAGCCACGCGAACGATGGTCTTCGCGACCCCCAGATGTCCAGCGGTGGGGTCGTCGTGATACTTTCGGAGTATCTCTTCTCGCTCGCCGGTGGGCACGCAGATCTTCCAGGCGTCTCCCGGCTCGGGCTCGTTGTAATCGAGCTGATGCAGTACGTGCCGCTGCAGTTTTCCGTCCTGGATTCGGAAGTCGGTGACGGATGACGGATCGTTCTGGACGGCTTCGACTTTCTTCTCGTACCACGTGTCGGGGCGCTGTTTCGGTCGGAGCAGGTTGACGCCCGCCGTGGGCGTGCTTCGGGACAGCGCGTCCGCCACGTGGTTCAATTTCCCTGGTCGGTATCGGACATCGAAGTTGTACTGCTGCAGCTCGAGCGCCCATCTGGCCAGGCGTCCGGTCGGATTTTCTATTTGCCGGAGCCACCGGAGCGCCTGATGATCGGTGACCACGGTGAAGTGGTATCCCTCGAGGTACGGCTTCATTTTCCGTATTCCCCATACGACGGCGAGGCATTCCTTCTCCGTGGCGCTGTATTTTCGCTCGGTGGCGCTCAGCGTGTGACTCGCGTAGGCGATGACGTGCTCGTCGTTCTCTGGACCTTGCGTGAGCACGATCCCCAGGCCGCTGTCACTGGCGTCCGTTTGGAGCGTGAACGGCTGCGTGAAATCCGGACAAGCAAGAACCGGCGCGGCCACGAGCTTCTCCTTCATCGTCCGGAACGCAGTTTCTTCTTCGTCTGTCCACCTCCATTTGGCGTTCTTCCGGGTGAGCCTTGTCAGCGGTTCCATAATCTCGGCGAAATTCGGCACGAATCGCCGATACCATGCAGCCATGCCGTGAAATCGCCGAACGTCTCGAATTGTTTTCGGAGCCGCCAGCTGTGCTATTGCGCTCGTCTTCTCCGGATCGGTCCGGATGCCCTGCTGGTCCACGATATGGCCGAGATAGCGGAGGCTATCGACGCAAAATCGACATTTCTCCGGATTGAGACGCAGGCCGGCGGCGCGGAGACGGCGAAAGACCTCGCGTAGATGGCGACGGTGTTCGTGGATGCTCCGACTGACGACGATGATGTCGTCGAGGTAGGCGAAGGCGTTTGGCTCCATTTCCGGACCGATGACGCTGTCCAGGAGGCGCTGGAACGTGGCGGGCGCTGAATGGAGTCCAAACGGCATCACCGTAAATTGAAAGAGCCCTCTTCCGGGCACGGTGAAGGCGGTGAGCGGTCGACTTGCTGCGTCTAACGGGACCTGCCAATATCCGTTCTTTAAATCCAGTGTTGTTAAGAACTTGGCCCCTCGTAATTTGTCGAGGGTGGCCTGGATATGTGGCAGCGGATACGCGTCCTTCTCGGAGCGGTCATTCAGGCGACGGAAGTCGACGCAGAAGCGTGGTTTGCCGTCTTTCTTCTTGACGACGACCACCGGCGAGCTCCATGGGCTGCTGGATCGCTCGATGACTCCGTCTCGCAGCATCTTGTCGACCTCCTCGTTGATTACGGCCTGCATCACCGGATTGCGGGGGCGGTATCGTTGCTTGAGCGGTGTCTCGTTGAGCAACTTTATCCGGTGGTGTACCAGCGTGGTGCGCCCGGCCACGGAAGAGAACTTCGCCAGTTCCTGCTCCAGAAATTTTTGGAATGGCTCTCGTTCGTCCTCCTTCATTTTTCGGAGTCCCATCTGGAGGCAGGGTTCGGCCAGACAGTCGGTGGTCCAAGTGGCTACCTCGGGTGGCGGTCGGACGGTTAAACGGAGCGCGGCGATGGCCTGTATCCCGAGCAGCACGGGTGGGCCCATCTTCGGTAAAACGGTGAAGTCTTCGGTGTGTTCGACGTCTCCCACGCGGAACGTTAAACGGACGGTGCCGGATGGACGCATCTCCGATCCATCGGCGAGGCAAATCCGTTGATATCCGTCGGCGGGTCGAATTCCTCGTTCTCGGGCCCATTCCATGGCCTCTGCATTGATGCACGAGAGCTGTGCTCCGGTGTCCAGCATGGCATCAATTTCCCGTCCGAGTACGACGATTGGCAGAAGCGGCCTGGGCGTGTAACGGATCGGCGGGCCCGGGTTTACTGGCGCCGGCTCGGCGACGTCGGGCCCCGTGGCCCGTTTCCCGACGGGTGGCAATCGCGTGTCAACACGTCGTCGCGGCCACATCGCGAACAAAACTTCCTGTACACGTTCCGGCACTCGGAGCGGTAATGTCCGCGTTGCTTGCACCGCCAGCAGTGGGTCATCGGATCGTACGGACCCTCTGATTTTTCGGAGCGGCCGGTTCCTGGCGTGGTGCTGAGGCGAGCGAGCCGCGATTCGATAGGCTCGGTGACCGCGACACTCCGTTCGGCGGCTTCTGCTGCGTGAATCGGCACGGCACGTGCTGCGATTCTCCTCTCCGTTGGACTATCGTTGGATTCTTCGCGAGCCTGCTCGATCTGTTGTACTCGGGCCAGGAGTTCCCTCGTGGTCTTCACTTCCGTTCGAAAAATGAACGTCCGGTAGTCTGGCAGCATGTTTTCGAACAGCATGTCCAACTTGAGGCTGTCGTCCATGTGTGCACGTCGCATTAGCATGAATAGCGAATTCATGAAGTCGTGGAACGTTTCGCCACGACGTTGGTGACGGGTGCGAGCTTCGTTCTCTCGCTGGAATCGCGAGCGGCTGGAAGCGAATACCTGGGTGAACTCGTCGGCGAACTCCTCCCACGTCTTGATCTCGGCTCGGCTGTTGCGATACCATATCTGAGCTGGCCCTCGGAGTAGCTCGGGGACGCCGCGGAGCAAGTCGGCGTCGGAGAGTTCGTACGTATCCCGGAGTTCGTCCATCCGCTCCAGAAATGACAGCGGGTCCTTGCCGTCGGTGACGTTGCCCGACTTGCGGAGTCGGTCAATGCTTCGGTACGGGTCACATTTTCCCGAGACGGTATCGACTACGGTTCGTCCATCGACAGCTCTCTCAACCGTAGCTGTCATTTTCTCGCCGGCGGCTGCCATGTTTCGGGTGCTTACTCCTTCCTTCGGTTCGGACATTTCCTTCGGATCGTCGGTTCGCCGCTGAATGTACTCGGTCAGTCGCTGCCGAAGTTCGTCTGTTGTTCCGCTGGTGGGCAGGTTACTTCGTTGCAGCTCTGCAATTAGCTGGTCCTTCGTTAGCCGAATACGTTTCATTCGGCTGCAGTCCTCGCGTAGAAGTCCTGTAGATCGCTGCTAGGTGGCGGCGCGGTCCCTTGTCACTTCACGATCGCGACGCACGATTCACCTTCCGTCTTTCGGCGCTAGATGTCCGTCATCGTTGTTCCGCGGCACTTCGCGTGGTCACCAGTTTCACCCCGTGTCACTAGATGTCGCGCGCGGCACTGTCTTCACTGTTGGTCTTCGGTTGGCGACACTGGAACTCGCGGTTCGCGTTTTTTCGCGGCGAGTTAACCTCCAAGACCACGTGGCCGGTTAACCTAAAACTCGCGACGCGCCACGTGGTTGCCGCGCGCACGTGGTTGAAAACACGCACCCGGTCGACACGTTTCGCGGTTTGTTCGCGATACTTTTTAAAGTCCCTGTTCGGGCGCCATGTAACGAGTCCGGAAATCTCGTTACAACCGGATCTCTCCCTCGTTGCTGAATGGCTCGCCGAGCCAGGGTTCGCGGCGAGGGAAGCGGACGGAAACGGTAGTTCGGACGAGGAGCGAAATGAACATAACACTCAGTATAGTTTTTGTGTCTCACGGGGCCGCGACTCGTGAAGATGCCGATCGCGATAGGTTCGCGGGTGCGCGTACGCGGATTCGCGGTTCGCGGATCTGTCGGTCGGCGACGGGCGATGGCTCGTCGAGGCAGATGAGCGGACTCTCCGCGACGGCTCGTCGACTTACTAGGGTACGGGAACCGGCGGCTCGCGGTAACGGGTATTCAGGGTCGGTCAGGTCAGCGGTAACGGTGAGAGTCGCTCGACGGCGCGTTGAGCGGGCGAGGAGGCAACGGCGCGTTGCACCGGGTGTTCCGACGGCTCGTGGGAACGGCGACGGGAACTTCGGCGCGAAGCTTTTGAAGGATTCGCTCGACGGCGCGCTGAGCGGGCGAGGAAGCAACGGCGCGTTGCCCGGGGTTTCACCGGCTCGTGAAACGGTGACAGGAGCTTCGACGGCGCGTGAGGCGAAGGTTAGAATCGTTCACGGCGCGTGAGACGGGCGAGGATACAGCGGCGCGCTGCAGAAGGTGTTCCGACGGCTCGTTGGAACGGCGGAAGGAACTTCGGCGCGAAGCTGTTTCGAAGGATTCGTTCGACGGCTCGTGGAACGGGCGAGGAAGCAACGGCGCGTTGCAAAAGGTGTCTCGACGGCTCGTGGAGACGGCGACGGGAACTTCGGCGCGAAGCTGTTACGGTGGACGGTGCGGATGCAACGGCGCGTTGCTCGGGTATCGGGAACGGTCAGGTCGGGAGATTGACGGCTCGTCAAGGCAAGGCGCTTACCGGTGGTCCGCTCAGTCTAGGCGGCTCGCCAGCTGGACTCAGAAAGAGAGCGAGTCCTCTTCCGCGTTGCCTTTTATAGGCAAATTCGGTGATTACTGCGGGGGGCGCGGGTTGCGGTGTGCATGAGCGATTCGCGGAATCGCTCGTGCGGCGTCTGCTTCGGGGCGCGAAAACGCGGGAAGACGCGTAATACAATGTCGCGCCTGGTTATGAGGCGTGAAATCGCTTCGCGCGGATTCGGGTTCGGTCGGGATCGGTCGGCGCGCTTCGGCTGTACGCGAGTCTTCGCGTTCGTAACAGAGCTGTACCGAGCCCGCTGTACAGGTCTGTTACAGCATAACGCATCACGCATAACGCATAACGCATAACGCATAACGCATAACGCATAACGCATAACGCAAACGTATAACGCACAACGCATAACGCATAACGCAAACGTATAACGCATAACGCATAACGCATAACGCATAAAGCATAACGCATAACGCATAACGCAAACGTATTACGCATAACGCATAACGCATAACGCATAACGCAAAATGCATAACGCATAACGCATAACGCATAATGGATCACGCATAACGTATAAAGCATAACGCATAACGCTTAACGCATAACGTATAACTCATAACGCATAACGCAAAAAGCATAACGCATCACGCATAACGCATAACGCATAACGCATAACATATAACGCATAACGCATAACGCATAACGCATAACGTATAACTCATAACGCATAACGCATAAAGCATAACGTATTACGCAAAACGCATAACGCATAACGCAAAAGGCATAACGCATAACGTTAACGCATAACGCATAACGCATAACGCATAACGCATAACGCATAACGCATAACGCATAACGCATAACGCATAACGCATAACGCATAACGCATAACGCATAACGCATAACGCATAACGCATAACGCATAACGCATAACGCATAACGCATAACGCATAACGCATAACGCATAACGCATAACGCATAACGCATAACGCATAACGCATAACGCATAACGCATAACGCATAACTCATACCGTATAACTCATAACTCATAACGCATAAAGCATAACGCATAACGCCTAACGCATAACGCAAACGTATTACGCCCAACGCATAACGCATAACGAACAACGCATAACGCATAACGCATAACGCATAACGCATAACGCATTACGCAAACCGCATAACGCATAACGCATAACGCATAACGCATAACGCATAACGCATAACGCATAACGCATAACGCATAACGCAAACGTATTACGCCCAACGCATAACGCATAACGAACAACGCATAACGCATAACGCATAACGCAAACGTATAACGCACAACGCATAACGCATAACGCAAACGTATAACGCATAACGCATAACGCATAACGCATAAAGCATAACGCAAACGTATTACGCATAACGCATAACGCATAACGCATAACGCAAAATGCATAACGCATAACGCATAACGCATAACGCATAACGCATAACGCATAACGCATATCGCATAACGCATAACGCATAAAGCATAACGAATAACGGATAACGCATAACGCATAACGCAAACGTATAACCCACAACGCATAACGCATAACGCATAACGCATATAGCATATCGCATAACGCATAACGCATAACGCATAACGCATAACGCATAACGCATAACGCATAACGCATAACGCATAACGCATAACGCATAACGCATAACGCATAACGCATAACGCATAACGCATAACGCATAACGCATAACGCATAACGCATAACGCATAACGCATAACGCATAACGCATAACGCATAACGCATAACGCATAACGCATAACGCATAACGCATAACGCATAACGCATAACGCAAACGTATTACGCCCAACGCATAACGCATAACGAACAACGCATAACGCATAACGCATAACGCAAACGTATAACGCACAACGCATAACGCATAACGCAAACGTATAACGCATAACGCATAACGCATAACGCATAAAGCATAACGCAAACGTATTACGCATAACGCATAACGCATAACGCATAACGCAAAATGCATAACGCATAACGCATAACGCATAACGCATAACGCATAACGCATAACGCATATCGCATAACGCATAACGCATAAAGCATAACGAATAACGGATAACGCATAACGCATAACGCAAACGTATAACCCACAACGCATAACGCATAACGCATAACGCATATAGCATATCGCATAACGCATAACGCATAACGCATAACGCATAACGCATAACGCATAACGCATAACGCATAACGCATAACGCATAACGCATAACGCATAACGCATAACGCATAACGCATAACGCATAACGCATAACGCATAACGCATAACGCATAACGCATAACGCATAACGCATAACGCATAACGCATAACGCATAACGCATAACGCATAACGCATAACGCATAACGCATAACGCATAACGCATAACGCATAACGCATAACTCATACCGTATAACTCATAACTCATAACGCATAAAGCATAACGCATAACGCCTAACGCATAACGCAAACGCACAACGCATAACGCATAACGCATAATGCATAACGCATAACGCATAACGCATAACGCATAACGCATAACGCATAACGCATAACGCATAACGCAAAATGCATAACGCATATAGCATAACGCATAACCCATAACCCATAACGCATAACGCATATCGCACAACGCACAACGCACAACACAGAACGCATAACGCATAACGCATAACGCATAACGCATAACGCATAACGCATAACGCATAACGCATAACGCATAACGCATAACGCATAACGCATAACGCATAACGCATAACGCATAACGCATAACGCATAACGCATAACGCATAACGCATAACTCATACCGTATAACTCATAACTCATAACGCATAAAGCATAACGCATAACGCCTAACGCATAACGCAAACGCACAACGCATAACGCATAACGCATAATGCATAACGCATAACGCATAACGCATAACGCATAACGCATAACGCATAACGCATAACGCATAACGCATAACGCATAACGCAAAATGCATAACGCATATAGCATAACGCATAACCCATAACCCATAACGCATAACGCATATCGCACAACGCACAACGCACAACACAGAACGCATAACGCATAACGCATAACGCATAACGCATAACGCATAACGCATAACGCATAACGCATAACGCATAACGCATAACGCATAACGCATAACGCATAACGCATAACGCATAACGCATAACGCATAACGCAAACGTATTACGCCCAACGCATAACGCATAACGAACAACGCATAACGCATAACGCATAACGCATAACGCATAACGCATTACGCATAACGCATAACGCATAACGCATAACGCATAACGCATAACGCATAACGCATAACGCATAACATATAACGCATAACGCATAACGCATAACGCATAACGTATAACTCATAACGCATAACGCATAAAGCATAACGTATTACGCAAAACGCATAACGCAAATGGCATAACGCATAACGTTAACGCATAACGCATAACGCATAACGCATAACGCATAACGCATAACGCATAACGCATAACGCATAACGCATAACGCATAACGCATAACACATAACGAATAACGCATAACTCATACCGTATAACGCATAACGCATAACGCATAAAGCATAACGCATAACGCATAACGCAAACGTATTACGCCCAACGCATAACGCATAACGAACAACGCATAACGCATAACGCATAACGCAAACGTATAACGCACAACGCATAACGCATAACGCAAACGTATAACGCATAACGCATAACGCATAACGCATAACGCATAAAGCATAACGCATAACGCATAACGCATAACGCATAACGCAAACGTATTACGCATAACGCATAACGCATAACGCATAACGCAAAATGCATAACGCATAACGCATAACGCATAACGCATAACGCATAACGCATAACGCATATCGCATAACGCATAACGCATAAAGCATAACGCATAACGGATAACGCATAACGCATAACGCAAACGTATAACCCACATCGCATAACGCATAACGCATAACGCATAACGCATATAGCATATCGCATAACGCATAACGCATAACGCATAACGCATAACGCTTGGCGCATAACGCAAAATGCATAACGCATAACGCATAACGCATAACGCATAACGCATAACGCATAACGCATAACGCATAACGTATAACGCATAACGCATAACGCATAACGCATAACGCATAACTCATAACGCATAACGCATGGCGCATAACGCAAAATGCATAACGCATAACGCATAACGCATAACGCATAATGGATCACGCATAACGTATAAAGCATAACGCATAACGCTTAACGCATAACGTATAACTCATAATGCATAACGCAAAAAGCATAACGCATCACGCATAACGCATAACGCATAACGCATAACGCATAACGCATGGCGCATAACGCAAAATGCATAACGCATAACGCATAACGCATAACGCATAATGGATCACGCATAACGTATAAAGCATAACGCATAACGCATAACGCATAACGCATAACGCATAACGCATAACGCATAACGCATAACGCATAACGCATAACGCATAACGCATAACGCATAACGCATAACGCATAACGCATAACGCAAAATGCATAACGCATAACGCATAACGCATAACGCATAACGCATAACGCATAACGCATAACGCATAACGCATAACGCATAACGCATAACGCATAACGCATAAAGCATAACGCATAACGCATAACGCATAACGCATAACGCATAACGCATAACGCATAACGCATAACGTATAACGCATAACGCATAACGCATAACGCATAACGCATAACTCATAACGCATAACGCATGGCGCATAACGCAAAATGCATAACGCATAACGCATAACGCATAACGCATAATGGATCACGCATAACGTATAAAGCATAACGCATAACGCTTAACGCATAACGTATAACTCATAACGCATAACGCAAAAAGCATAACGCATCACGCATAACGCATAACGCATAACGCATAACGCATAACGCATAACGCAAACGTATAACGCACAACGCATAACGCATAACGCAAACGTATAACGCATAACGCATAACGCATAACGCATAAAGCATAACGCATAACGCATAACGCAAACGTATTACGCATAACGCATAACGCATAACGCATAACGCAAAATGCATAACGCATAACGCATAACGCATAATGGATCACGCATAACGTATAAAGCATAACGCATAACGCTTAACGCATAACGTATAACTCATAACGCATAACGCAAGAAGCATAACGCATCACGCATAACGCATAACGCATAACGCATAACATATAACGCATAACGCATAACGCATAACGCATAACGTATAACTCATAACGCATAACGCATAAAGCATAACGTATTACGCAAAACGCATAACGCATAACGCAAAAGGCATAACGCATAACGTTAACGCATAACGCATAACGCATAACGCATAACGCATAACGCATAACGCATAACGCATAACCCATAACGCATAACGCATAACGCATAACGCATAACGCATAACGCATAACGCATAACGCATAACGCATAACGCATAACGCATAACGCATAACGCATAACGCATAACGCATAACGCATAACGCATAACGCATAACGCATAACTCATACCGTATAACTCATAACTCATAACGCATAAAGCATAACGCATAACGCCTAACGCATAACGCAAACGTATTACGCCCAACGCATAACGCATAACGAACAACGCATAACGCATAACGCATAACGCATAACGCATAACGCATTACGCAAACTGCATAACGCATAACGCATAACGCATAACGCATAACGCATAACGCATAACGCATAACGCATAACGCATAACGCATAACGCAAACGTATTACGCCCAACGCATAACGCATAACGAACAACGCATAACGCATAACGCATAACGCAAACGTATAACGCACAACGCATAACGCATAACGCAAACGTATAACGCATAACGCATAACGCATAACGCATAAAGCATAACGCAAACGTATTACGCATAACGCATAACGCATAACGCATAACGCAAAATGCATAACGCATAACGCATAACGCATAACGCATAACGCATAACGCATAACGCATATCGCATAACGCATAACGCATAAAGCATAACGAATAACGGATAACGCATAACGCATAACGCAAACGTATAACCCACAACGCATAACGCATAACGCATAACGCATATAGCATATCGCATAACGCATAACGCATAACGCATAACGCATAACGCATAACGCATAACGCATAACGCATAACGCATAACGCATAACGCATAACGCATAACGCATAACGCATAACGCATAACGCATAACGCATAACGCATAACGCATAACGCATAACGCATAACGCATAACGCATAACGCATAACGCATAACGCATAACGCATAACGCATAACGCATAACGCATAACGCATAACGCATAACGCATAACGCATAACGCATAACGCATAACGCATAACGCATAACGCATAACGCATAACTCATACCGAATAACTCATAACTCATAACGCATAAAGCATAACGCATAACGCCTAACGCATAACGCAAACGCACAACGCATAACGCATAACGCATAATGCATAACGCATAACGCATAACGCATAACGCATAACGCATAACGCATAACGCAAAATGCATAACGCATATAGCATAACGCATAACCCATAACCCATAACGCATAACGCATATCGCACAACGCACAACGCACAACACAGAACGCATAACGCATAACGCATAACGCATAACGCATAACGCATAACGCATAACGCATAACGCATAACGCATAACGCATAACGAACAACGCATAACGCATAACGCATAACGCATAACGCATAACGCATAACGAACAACGCATAACGCATAACGCATAACGCCTAACGCATAACGCAAACGCACAACGCATAACGCATAACGCATAATGCATAACGCATAACGCATAACGCATAACGCATAACGCATAACGCATAACGCATAACGCAAAATGCATAACGCATATAGCATAACGCATAACCCATAACCCATAACGCATAACGCATAACGCATAACGCATAACGCATAACATATAACGCATAACGCATAACGCATAACGCATAACGTATAACTCATAACGCATAACGCATAAAGCATAACGTATTACGCAAAACGCATAACGCATAACGCAAATGGCATAACGCATAACGTTAACGCATAACGCATAACGCATAACGCATAACGCATAACGCATAACGCATAACGCATAACGCATAACACATAACGAATAACGCATAACTCATACCGTATAACGCATAACGCATAACGCATAAAGCATAACGCATAACGCATAACGCAAACGTATTACGCCCAACGCATAACGCATAACGAACAACGCATAACGCATAACGCATAACGCAAACGTATAACGCACAACGCATAACGCATAACGCAAACGTATAACGCATAACGCATAACGCATAACGCATAACGCATAAAGCATAACGCATAACGCATAACGCATAACGCATAACGCAAACGTATTACGCATAACGCATAACGCATAACGCATAACGCAAAATGCATAACGCATAACGCATAACGCATAACGCATAACGCATAACGCATAACGCATAACGCATAACGCATAACGCATAACGTATAACGCATAACGCATAACGCATAACGCATAACGCATAACTCATAACGCATAACGCATGGCGCATAACGCAAAATGCATAACGCATAACGCATAACGCATAACGCATAATGGATCACGCATAACGTATAAAGCATAACGCATAACGCTTAACGCATAACGTATAACTCATAACGCATAACGCAAAAAGCATAACGCATCACGCATAACGCATAACGCATAACGCATAACGCATAACGCATAACGCAAACGTATAACGCACAACGCATAACGCATAACGCAAACGTATAACGCATAACGCATAACGCATAACGCATAAAGCATAACGCATAACGCATAACGCAAACGTATTACGCATAACGCATAACGCATAACGCATAACGCAAAATGCATAACGCATAACGCATAACGCATAATGGATCACGCATAACGTATAAAGCATAACGCATAACGCTTAACGCATAACGTATAACTCATAACGCATAACGCAAAAAGCATAACGCATCACGCATAACGCATAACGCATAACGCATAACGCATAACGCATAACGCAAACGTATAACGCACAACGCATAACGCATAACGCAAACGTATAACGCATAACGCATAACGCATAACGCATAAAGCATAACTCATAACGCATAACGCATAAAGCATAACGTATTACGCAAAACGCATAACGCATAACGCAAAAGGCATAACGCATAACGTTAACGCATAACGCATAACGCATAACGCATAACGCATAACGCATAACGCATAACGCATAACGCATAACGCATAACGCATAACGCATAACGCATAACGCATAACGCATAACGCATAACGCATAACGCATAACGCATAACGCATAACGCATAACGCATAACGCATAACGCATAACGCATAACGCATAACGCATAACGCATAACGCATAACTCATACCGTATAACTCATAACTCATAACGCATAAAGCATAACGCATAACGCCTAACGCATAACGCAAACGTATTACGCCCAACGCATAACGCATAACGAACAACGCATAACGCATAACGCATAACGCATAACGCATAACGCATAACGCATTACGCAAACCGCATAACGCATAACGCATAACGCATAACGCATAACGCATAACGCATAACGCATAACGCATAACGCATAACGCATAACGCATAACGCAAACGTATTACGCCCAACGCATAACGCATAACGAACAACGCATAACGCATAACGCATAACGCAAACGTATAACGCACAACGCATAACGCATAACGCAAACGTATAACGCATAACGCATAACGCATAACGCATAAAGCATAACGCAAACGTATTACGCATAACGCATAACGCATAACGCATAACGCAAAATGCATAACGCATAACGCATAACGCATAACGCATAACGCATAACGCATAACGCATAACGCATAACGCATATCGCATAACGCATAACGCATAAAGCATAACGAATAACGGATAACGCATAACGCATAACGCAAACGTATAACCAACAACGCATAACGCATAACGCATAACGCATATAGCATATCGCATAACGCATAACGCATAACGCATAACGCATAACGCATAACGCATAACGCATAACGCATAACGCATAACGCATAACGCATAACGCATAACGCATAACGCATAACGCATAACGCATAACGCATAACGCATAACGCATAACGCATAACGCATAACGCATAACGCATAACGCATAACGCATAACGCATAACGCATAACGCATAACGCATAACGCATAACGCATAACGCATAACGCATAACGCATAACGCATAACGCATAACGCATAACTCATACCGTATAACTCATAACTCATAACGCATAAAGCATAACGCATAACGCCTAACGCATAACGCAAACGCACAACGCATAACGCATAACGCATAATGCATAACGCATAACGCATAACGCATAACGCATAACGCATAACGCATAACGCATAACGCAAAATGCATAACGCATATAGCATAACGCATAACCCATAACCCATAACGCATAACGCATATCGCACAACGCACAACGCACAACACAGAACGCATAACGCATAACGCATAACGCATAACGCATAACGCATAACGCATAACGCATAACGCATAACGCATAACGCATAACGCATAACGCATAACGCATAACGCATAACGCATAACGCAAACGTATTACGCCCAACGCATAACGCATAACGAACAACGCATAACGCATAACGCATAACGCATAACGCATAACGCATTACGCATAACGCATAACGCATAACGCATAACGCATAACGCAAATGGCATAACGCATAACGTTAACGCATAACGCATAACGCATAACGCATAACGCATAACGCATAACGCATAACGCATAACGCATAACGCATAACACATAACGAATAACGCATAACTCATACCGTATAACGCATAACGCATAACGCATAAAGCATAACGCATAACGCATAACGCAAACGTATTACGCCCAACGCATAACGCATAACGAACAACGCATAACGCATAACGCATAACGCAAACGTATAACGCACAACGCATAACGCATAACGCAAACGTATAACGCATAACGCATAACGCATAACGCATAACGCATAAAGCATAACGCATAACGCATAACGCATAACGCATAACGCAAACGTATTACGCATAACGCATAACGCATAACGCATAACGCAAAATGCATAACGCATAACGCATAACGCATAACGCATAACGCATAACGCATAACGCATATCGCATAACGCATAACGCATAAAGCATAACGCATAACGGATAACGCATAACGCATAACGCAAACGTATAACCCACATCGCATAACGCATAACGCATAACGCATAACGCATATAGCATATCGCATAACGCATAACGCATAACGCATAACGCATAACGCATAACGCATAACGCATAACGCATAACGCATAACGCATAACGCATAACGCATAACGCATAACGCATAACGCATAACGCATAACGCATAACGTATAACGCATAACGCATAACGCATAACGCATAACGCATAACTCATAACGCATAACGCATGGCGCATAACGCAAAATGCATAACGCATAACGCATAACGCATAACGCATAATGGATCACGCATAACGTATAAAGCATAACGCATAACGCTTAACGCATAACGTATAACTCATAACGCATAACGCAAAAAGCATAACGCATCACGCATAACGCATAACGCATAACGCATAACGCATGGCGCATAACGCAAAATGCATAACGCATAACGCATAACGCATAACGCATAATGGATCACGCATAACGTATAAAGCATAACGCATAACGCATAACGCATAACGCATAACGCATAACGCATAACGCATAACGCATAACGCATAACGCATAACGCATAACGCATAACGCATAACGCAAAATGCATAACGCATAACGCATAACGCATAACGCATAACGCATAACGCATAACGCATAACGCATAACGCATAACGCATAACGCATAACGCATAACGCATAACGCATAAAGCATAACGCATAACGCATAACGCATAACGCATAACGCATAACGCATAACGCATAACGCATAACGCATAACGCATAACGCATAACGTATAACGCATAACGCATAACGCATAACGCATAACGCATAACTCATAACGCATAACGCATGGCGCATAACGCAAAATGCATAACGCATAACGCATAACGCATAACGCATAATGGATCACGCATAACGTATAAAGCATAACGCATAACGCTTAACGCATAACGTATAACTCATAACGCATAACGCAAAAAGCATAACGCATCACGCATAACGTATAACGCATAACGCATAACGCATAACGCATAACGCATAACGCAAACGTATAACGCACAACGCATAACGCATAACGCAAACGTATAACGCATAACGCATAACGCATAACGCATAAAGCATAACGCATAACGCATAACGCAAACGTATTACGCATAACGCATAACGCATAACGCAAAATGCATAACGCATAACGCATAACGCATAATGGATCACGCATAACGTATAAAGCATAACGCATAACGCTTAACGCATAACGTATAACTCATAACGCATAACGCAAAAAGCATAACGCATCACGCATAACGCATAACGCATAACGCATAACATATAACGCATAACGCATAACGCATAACGCATAACGTATAACTCATAACGCATAACGCATAAAGCATAACGTATTACGCAAAACGCATAACGCATAACGCAAAAGGCATAACGCATAACGTTAACGCATAACGCATAACGCATAACGCATAACGCATAACGCATAACGCATAACGCATAACGCATAACGCATAACGCATAACGCATAACGCATAACGCATAACGCATAACGCATAACGCATAACGCATAACGCATAACGCATAACGCATAACGCATAACGCATAACGCATAACGCATAACGCATAACTCATACCGTATAACTCATAACTCATAACGCATAAAGCATAACGCATAACGCCTAACGCATAACGCAAACGTATTACGCCCAACGCATAACGCATAACGAACAACGCATAACGCATAACGCATAACGCATAACGCATAACGCATTACGCAAAACGCATAACGCATAACGCATAACGCATAACGCATAACGCATAACGCATAACGCATAACGCATAACGCATAACGCATAACGCAAACGTATTACGCCCAACGCATAACGCATAACTAACAACGCATAACGCATAACGCATAACGCATAACGCATAACGCATTACGCATAACGCATAACGCATAACGCATAACGCATAACGCATAACGCATAACGCATAACGCATAACGCATAACATATAACGCATAACGCATAACGCATAACGCATAACGTATAACTCATAACGCATAACGCATAAAGCATAACGTATTACGCAAAACGCATAACGCATAACGCAAAAGGCA
The DNA here is from genome assembly GCA_916610235.2 of Lasioglossum morio. Classification (NCBI taxonomy): domain Eukaryota; kingdom Metazoa; phylum Arthropoda; class Insecta; order Hymenoptera; family Halictidae; genus Lasioglossum; species Lasioglossum morio. The sequence goes on along the minus strand of CAKAJA020000587.1, from coordinate 131,285 downwards.
TAACGCATAACGTTAACGCATAACGCATAACGCATAACGCATAACGCATAACGCAAACGTATTACGCATAACGCATATAGCATATCGCATAACGCATAACGCATAACGCATAACGCATAACGCTTGGCGCATAACGCAAAATGCATAACGCATAACGCATAACGCATAACGCATAACGCATAACGCATAACGCATAACGCATAACGCATAACGCATAACGCATAACGCATAACGCATAACGCATAAAGCATAACGCATAACGCATAACGCATAACGCATAACGTATAACTCAAAACGCATAACACATAAAGCATAACGCATCACGCATAACGCATAACGCATAACGCATAACGCATAACGCATAACGCATATCGTAGAACGCATAATCGCATAAAGCATAACGCATAACGCTTAATGCATAACGTATAACTCATAACGCATAACGCATAACGCATAACGCATAACGCATAACGCATATCGCATAACGCATAACGCATAACGCATAACGCATAACGCATAACGCATAACGCATAACGCATAACGCATAACGCATAAAGCATAACGCATAACGCATAACGCATAACGCATAACGTATAACTCAAAACGCATAACACATAAAGCATAACGCATCACGCATAACGCATAACGCATAACGCATAACGCATAACGCATAACGCATAACGCATATCGTAGAACGCATAATCGCATAAAGCATAACGCATAACGCTTAATGCATAACGTATAACTCATAACGCATAACGCATAACGCATAACGCATAACGCATAACGCATAACGCATAACGCATATCGCATAACGCATAACGCATAACGCATAACGCATAACGCATAACGCATAACGCATAACGCATAACGCATAACGCATAACGCATAACGCATAACGCATAACGCATAACGCATAACGCATAACGCATAACGCATAACGCATAACGCATAACGCATAACGCATAACGCATAACGCATAACGCATAACGCATAACGCATAACGCATAACGCATAACGCATAACGCATAACGCATAACGCATAACGCATAACGCATAACGCATAACGCATAACGCATAACGCATAACGCATAACGCATAACGCATAACGCTTAACGCATAACGTATAACTCATAACACATAACGCAAAAAGCATAACACATCACGCATAACGCATAACGCATAACGCATAACGCATAACGCATAACGCATAACGCATAACGCATAACGCATAACGCATAACGCATAACGATTAACGCATAACGCATAACGCATATGCATATCGCATAACGCATAACGCATAATGCATAATGCATAACGCATAACGCATAACGCATAACGCATAACGCATAACGCAAAATGCATAACGCATATAGCATAACGCATAACCCATAACCCATAACGCATAACGCATATCGCACAACGCACAACGCACAACACAGAACGCATAACGCATAACGCATGACGCATAACGCATAATGGATCACGCATAACGTATAAGGCATAACGCATAACGCTTAACGCATAACGTATAACTCATAACGCATAACGCAAAAAGCATAACGCATCACGCATAACGCAAAACGCATAACGCATAACGCATAACGCATAACGCATAACGCATAACGCATAACGCATAACGCATAACGCATAACGCATAACGCATAACGCATAACGCATAAAGCATAACGCATAACGGATAACGCATAACGCATAACGCAAACGTATAACCCACAACGCATAACGCATAACGCATAACGCATAACGCATATAGCATATCGCATAACGCATAACGCATAACGCATAACGCATAACGCATAACGCATAACGCATAACGCATAACGCATAACGCATAACGCATAACGCATAACGCATAACGCATAACGCATAACGCAAACGTATTACGCCCAACGCATAACGCATAACTAACAACGCATAACGCATAACGCATAACGCATAACGCATAACGCATTACGCATAACGCATAACGCATAACGCATAACGCATAACGCATAACGCATAACGCATAACGCATAACGCATAACATATAACGCATAACGCATAACGCATAACGCATAACGTATAACTCATAACGCATAACGCATAAAGCATAACGTATTACGCAAAACGCATAACGCATAACGCAAAAGGCATAACGCATAACGTTAACGCATAACGCATAACGCATAACGCATAACGCAAACGTATTACGCATAACGCATAACGCATATAGCATATCGCATAACGCATAACGCATAACGCATAACGCATAACGCTTGGCGCATAACGCAAAATGCATAACGCATAACGCATAACGCATAACGCATAACGCATAACGCATAACGCATAACGCATAACGCATAACGCATAACGCATAACGCATAAAGCATAACGCATAACGCATAACGCATAACGCATAACGTATAACTCAAAACGCATAACACATAAAGCATAACGCATCACGCATAACGCATAACGCATAACGCATAACGCATAACGCATAACGCATAACGCATATCGTAGAACGCATAATCGCATAAAGCATAACGCATAACGCTTAATGCATAACGTATAACTCATAACGCATAACGCATAACGCATAACGCATAACGCATAACGCATATCGCATAACGCATAACGCATAACGCATAACGCATAACGCATAACGCATAACGCATAACGCATAACGCATAACGCATAACGCATAAAGCATAACGCATAACGCATAACGCATAACGCATAACGTGTAACTCAAAACGCATAACACATAAAGCATAACGCATCACGCATAACGCATAACGCATAACGCATAACGCATAACGCATAACGCATAACGCATATCGTAGAACGCATAATCGCATAAAGCATAACGCATAACGCTTAATGCATAACGTATAACTCATAACGCATAACGCATAACGCATAACGCATAACGCATAACGCATATCGCATAACGCATAACGCATAACGCATAACGCATAACGCATAACGCATAACGCATAACGCATAACGCATAACGCATAACGCATAACGCATAACGCATAACGCATAACGCATAACGCATAACGCATAACGCATAACGCATAACGCATAACGCATAACGCATAACGCATAACGCATAACGCATAACGCATAACGCATAACGCATAACGCATAACGCATAACGCATAACGCATAACGCATAACGCATAACGCATAACGCATAACGCATAACGCATAACGCATAACGCATAACGCATAACGCATAACGCATAACGCATAACGCTTAACGCATAACGTATAACTCATAACACATAACGCAAAAAGCATAACACATCACGCATAACGCATAACGCATAACGCATAACGCATAACGCATAACGCATAACGCATAACGCATAACGCATAACGCATAACGCATAACGCATAACGATTAACGCATAACGCATAACGCATATGCATATCGCATAACGCATAACGCATAATGCATAATGCATAACGCATAACGCATAACGCATAACGCATAACGCATAACGCAAAATGCATAACGCATATAGCATAACGCATAACCCATAACCCATAACGCATAACGCATATCGCACAACGCACAACGCACAACACAGAACGCATAACGCATAACGCATGACGCATAACGCATAATGGATCACGCATAACGTATAAGGCATAACGCATAACGCTTAACGCATAACGTATAACTCATAACGCATAACGCAAAAAGCATAACGCATAACGCATAACGCAAAACGCATAACGCATAACGCATAACGCATAACGCATAACGCATAACGCATAACGCATAACGCATAACGCATAACGCATAACGCATAACGCATAAAGCATAACGCATAACGGATAACGCATAACGCATAACGCAAACGTATAACCCACAACGCATAACGCATAACGCATAACGCATAACGCATATAGCATATCGCATAACGCATAACGCATAACGTATAACTCATAACACATAACGCAAAAAGCATAACACATCACGCATAATGCATAACGCATAACGCATAACGCATAACGCATAACGCATAACGCATAACGCATAACGCATAACGCATAACGCATAACGCATAACGCATAACGCATAACGCATAACGCATAACGCATAACGCATAACGCATAACGCATAACGCATAACGCATAACGCATAACGCATAACGCATAACGCATAACGCATAACGCATAACGCATAACGCATAACGCATAACGCATAACGCATAACGCATAACGCATAACGCATAACGCATAACGCATAACGCATAACGCATAACGCATAACGCATAACGCATAACGCATAACGCATAACGCTTAACGCATAACGTATAACTCATAACACATAACGCAAAAAGCATAACACATCACGCATAACGCATAACGCAAAACGCATAACGCATAACGCATAACGCATAACGCATAACGCATAACGCATAACGCATAACGATTAACGCATAACGCATAACGCATATGCATATCGCATAACGCATAACGCATAATGCATAATGCATAACGCATAACGCATAACGCATAACGCATAACGCATAACGCAAAATGCATAACGCATATAGCATTGTAACCAGACTATTTAATCCCTTTTCTTTTCTATTTAACCCGTTGGATGAAGGGATAAATGTAGACAATACAGCGTCTCAATCGGTACTGCTGTGAAACACAGGAGTGGCAATTGATCCCGTATGTCAGGAAAATGTTTTCAGTTGCATACAGATCTACTTACACAGAATCGGCAGAGCACGATAACGTGGTCATGGCAATTCTATGGCAATCTGAATGCTCCTGGAAGAGACTTGTTGTCTTCACTTACTGCAACTAACAATTCTCAGCAGGGCAGGTAGACGTGCCGTGGAGAGATGTCCGTGGAGCAAGTGTTCCAACAAGTTAATCTCTCTTTCCTTCTTTTGTTTGAAACGCAGGATTCAGAGCAGACAATACAGCGTCTCGATCGGTATTGCTGGATGATTCCAGGAATGGCAATCGATCCCGTATGTCAGTAAACGTTCACAGTTGCACGCAGACTTACTCACTCAGAATCGGCAGAGCACGGTAACGTGGTCGTGGCGATTCTGCGGTAATCTGGATGCCCCTGCTAATTGTACGATTGAATCCACTGAGTTCTTGCTAGAAAATCCCACTAGACACTACAGCGTCTCGATCGGTATTGCTGGATGATTCCAGGAATGGCGATCGATCCCGCATGTCAGTACACGTTCACAGTTACACGCAGACTTACTCACTCAGGATCGGCAGAGCACGATAACGTGGTCGTGGCGATTCTGCGGTAATCTGGATGCCCCTGCTAATTGTATAGTAGAACTTCTTGGATAGTGACAATATAGATCTAACACCGGGTTGGTTACGAGACCCGATGTCCCTGTTGAAAAGGATTCGTGCCTCCAGGCACTGGATGGCGGAAAGGTGATAACAAAACTAAATAATTGTTGGAGATTTAAATCGGGTAGAACAAAAATATATTCTATCAATTAGGAGTATACAAGTGAAATCCACTGGAACCCTTCCACAATGGATTGTACTGTTATAATAACAAGGTCGTTGTCACTCGCTATGACAACACGCGAGTATATAGCGACGTCAACACCTAAAAGAAAAGCGACGACCGCGAGACGGATACCCAAACTTCCTCGAATTGGAATGGTTATAAGAAACCGAAATCGCATGTACCAGTTCACGAGGTTCTCATTCGCTTTTCGGAAGATTTTCGCACTATCACTCTTACTGATGCACACATTTTGAGAATGCGTTATTTAAATACACATTACAGATCAAATTAATGAACATAGACAACCGATCGGTCTTGCCGGACAATTCCGGGAAGGGCAATCAGCTTCTACTCACTAAATGATTGTACTTTCGAATGAAAACAGACAGAGAGTCTAGGCAGAGCACAAAATCGTGGTCATGGCGACTCTCCCTGTCCAAACGAGTATGCTCTTAGCAGGATCAATTGAAATAAACCCCGTTAAGAACCAGGCTAGCAAACTCAGGCAAACGATCGGTCTTGCCGGATATTTCCGGGAAGGGCAATCGGCTCCTTCTCTACTAGGCGATCCAAAACGTGGCGGAATAAATTACAAATATCTAGGCAGAGCACGCAAGCGTGGTCATGGCGATATGTGAATTTTTCCAACTGTCCATTCCGAGCAGAATTCACTATGTGAATTCAGTAGTGTATCTTTCAATATATATTTGATTATAAATATCAAATAACACGAACCCACTCTGGATTCTATGCCTCCTTCCGACAAATGGAACCTCTGAGCGACTCTATTCACAATTCTACTTGCCCTCGAAATAGCAAGGAAAACAATTCAACAATATAATTCGGATGTACCAATAATTCACACAATAAACTTTTCATGACATGCATGGAACACAATCACGGCAAAGTGCCTTTCTCTCAATAATGTATAAACCGCAAAATAAGTAGAGCTATGTAGCTCTATAGAACAATCTCGAATTCTAAATTAAATCGCAAGATCACACAAGATAATACTCGTTAAATCTTTCAATATTATTACACAATAGAACTCAAGTTGCCCTTCACATGGGCTTACACTGTAATCTCAATGTATTGTATTCACACAACGTAGAATACAATTTATTCGATTTTCAATCTCGAATGAAATCTCTAATATAACGCAAAACTATTTGCTCTCACGTCAACTCACGACTTATAAATGTCGAAACTATTATAATTTATTAATTATATCTTCATTGCAAAATTATTTCAATTACAATAACTTCCCCATAAATCTGGAAGTTAATAAACTCAGAAATCCTTTCGTTATACGAACTTTTGGATCAACCTTTTGAAAGGCTTCAATTTCAATTTGAACTGATTGCCTACTTGGCAATGTGCGAATATTTTAATATATAAACTACGCGACTATGCGAGAGCGCTCTGACTAGAGCGTGTTATCTGGATCGTATCCAGTCGCAGAGTGATTAATCTGCTCCTCGCATCGACCTCCTTTGATCGTGATCGAGAGGGGATCGATGCGTGCGCATCTTATTTGATGTATATCACATCTGCGATCCTTATCTATGACAAGGATCATGCACGACGTCACATTCATCGCGGTGGGGATTGATATCGAATCGCACGACATCTTGGTGTGTAACCAGGACGGTTACAGCATAACGCATAACCCATAACCCATAACGCATAACGCATATCGCACAACGCACAACGCACAACACAGAACGCATAACGCATAACGCATGACGCATAACGCATAATGGATCACGCATAACGTAAAAGGCATAACGCATAACGCTTAACGCATAACGTATAACTCATAACGCATAACGCAAAAAGCATAACGCATCACGCATAATGCAAAACGCATAACGCATAACGCATAACGCATAACGCATAACGCATAACGCATAACGCATAACGCATAACGCATAACGCATAACGCATAACGCATAACGCATAACGCATAAAGCATAACGCATAACGGATAACGCATAACGCATAACGCAAACGTATAACCCACAACGCATAACGCATAACGCATAACGCATAACGCATATAGCATATCGCATAACGCATAACGCATAACGTATAACTCATAACACATAACGCAAAAAGCATAACACATCACGCATAATGCATAACGCATAACGCATAACGCATAACGCATAACGCATAACGCATAACGCATAACGCATAACGCATAACGCATAACGCATAACGCATAACGCATAACGCATAACGCATAACGCATAACGCATAACGCATAACGCATAACGATTAACGCATAACGCATAACGCATAACGCATAACGCATAACGGATAACGCATAACGCATAACGCAAACGTATAACCCACAACGCATAACGCATAACGCATAACGCATAACGCATATAGCATATCGCATAACGCATAACGCATAACGTATAACTCATAACACATAACGCAAAAAGCATAACACATCACGCATAATGCATAACGCATAACGCATAACGCATAACGCATAACGCATAACGCATAACGCATAACGCATAACGCATAACGCATAACGCATAACGCATAACGCATAACGCATAACGCATAACGCATAACGCATAACGCATAACGATTAACGCATAACGCATAACGCATAACGCATAACGCGTAACGCGTAACGCATAACGCATAACGCATAACGCATAACGAATAACGCATAACGTATAACGCATAACGCATAACGCATAACGCATAACGCATAACTCATAACGCATAACGCATGGCGCATAACGCAAAATGCATAACGCATAACGCATAACGCGTAACGCATAACGGATCACGCATAACTCATAACGCATAACGCATAACGCTTAACGCATAACGCATAACGCATAACGCATAACGCATAACGCATAACGCATAACGCATAACGCATAACGCATAACGCATAACGCATAACGTATAACGCATAACGCTTAACGCATAACGTATAACTCATAACGCACAACGCATAACGCATAACGCATAACACACAACGCATAACGCATAACGCATAACGCATAACGTATAACGCATAACGCATAACGCATAACGCACAACACAGAACGCAAAACGCATAACGCATAACACATAACGCATAATGGATCACGCATAACGTATAAGGCATAACGCATAACGCTTAACGCATAACGTATAACTCATAACGCATAACGCAAAAAGCATAACGCATCACGCATAACGCAAAACGCATAACGCATAACGCATAACGCATAACGCATAACGCATAACGCATAACGCATAACGCATAACGCATAACGCATAACGCATAACTCATAACGCATAAAGCATAACGCATAACGCATAACGCATAACGCATAACGTATAACTCAAAACGCATAACACATAAAGCATAACGCATCACGCATAACGCATAACGCATAACGCATAACGCATAACGCATAACGCATAACGCATAACGCATAACGCATAACGCATAACGTATAACGTATAACGCATAACGCATAAAGCATAACGCATAACGCTTAATGCATAACGTATAACTCATAACGCATAACGCATAACGCATAACGCATAACGCATAACGCATAACGCATAACGCATAACGCATAACGCATAACGCATAACGCATAACGCATAACGCATAACGCATAACGCATAACGCATAACGCATAACGCATAACGCATAACGCATAACGCATAACGCATAACGCATAACGCATAACGCATAACGCATAACGCATAACGCATAACGCATAACGCATAACGCATAACGCATAACGCATAACGCATAACGCATAACGCGTAACGCGTAACGCGTAACGCGTAACGCATAACGCATAACGCATAACGCATAACGCATAACGCATAACGCATAACGCATAACGCATAACGCATAACGCATAACGCATAACGCATAACTCATACCGTATAACTCATAACTCATAACGCATAAAGCATAACGCATAACGCCTAACGCATAACGCAAACGCACAACGCATAACGCATAACGCATAATGCATAATGCATAACGCATAACGCATAACGCATAACGCATAACGCATAACGCATAACGCATAACGCATTACGCATAACGCATTACGCATAACGCATAACGCATAACGCATAACGCATAACGCATAACGCAAAAAGCATAACGCAACACGCATAACGCATAACGCATAACGCATAACGCATAACGCATAACGAACAACGCATAACGCATAACGCATAACGCTTAACGCATAACGCATAACGCATTACGCATAACGCATAACGCATAACGCATAACGCATAACGAATAACGCATAACGCATAACGCATAACGCATAACGCATAACGCATAACTCATACCGTATAACTCATAACTCATAACGCATAAAGCATAACGCATAACGCCTAACGCATAACGCAAACGCACAACGCATAACGCATAACGCATAATGCATAACGCATAACGCATAACGCATAACGCATAACGTATAACGCATAACGCAAAATGCATAACGCATAAGGCATAACGCATAACGCATAACGCATAACGCATAACGCATAACGCATAACGCATAACGCATTACGCATAACGCATAACGCATAACGCATAACGCATAACGCATAACGTATAACTCATAACGCATAACGCATAACGCATAACGCATAACGCATAACGCATAACGCATAACGCATAACGCTCAACGCATAACGCATAACGCATTACGCATAACGCATAACGCATAACGCATAACGCATAACGCATAACGCATAACTCATAACGCATAACGCATAACGCATAACGCATAACGCATAACGCATAACGCATAACGCAAACGTATTACGCCCAACGCATAACGCATAACGAACAACGCATAACGCATAACGCATAACGCATAACGCATAACGCATAAAGCATAACGTATAACTCATAACGCATAACGCATAACGCATAACGCATAACGCATAACGCATAACGCATAACGCATAACGCATAACGCATAACGCATAACGTATAACGCATAACGCATAACGCATAACGGATAACGCATAACGCATAACGCAAAATGCATAACGCATATAGCATAACGCATAACCCATAACCCATAACGCATAACGCATATCGCACAACGCACAACGCACAACACAGAACGCATAACGCATAACGCATAACGCATAACGCATAACGCATAACGCATAACGCATAACGCATAACGCAAACGTATTACGCCCAACGCATAACGAATAACGAACAACGCATAACGAACAACGCATAACGCATAACGCATAACGCATAACGCATAACGCATAACGCATAACGCATAACGCATAACGCATAACGCCTAACGCGTAACGCATAACGCATAACGCATAACGCATAACGCATAACGCATAACGCATAACGCATAACGCATAACGCATAACGCATAACGCATAACGTATAACGCATAACGCATAAAGCATAACGCATAACGTTTAACGCATAACGTATAACTCATAACGCATAACGCATAACGCATAACGCATAACGCATAACGCATAACGCATAACGCATAACGCATAACGCATACCGCATAACGCATAACGCATAACGCATAACGCATAACGCATTACGCATAACGCATAACGCATAACGCATAACGCATAACGCATAACGCATAACGCATAACGCAAAAAGCATAACGCATCACGCATAACGCATAACGCATAACGCATAACGCATAACGCATAACGAACAACGCATAACGCATAACGCATAACGCATAACGCATAACGCATTACGCATAACGCATAACGCATAACGCATAACGCATAACGCATAACGCATAACGTATAACTCATAACGCATAACGCATAACGCATAACGCATAACGCATAACGCATAACGCATAACGCATAACGAATAACGCATAACGCATAACGCATAACGCATAACGCATAACGCATAACGCATAACTCATACCGTATAACTCATAACTCATAACGCATAAAGCATAACGCATAACGCCTAACGCATAACGCATAACGCATAACGCATAACGCATAACGCATAACGCATAACGCATAACGCATAACGCGTAACGCGTAACGCATAACGCATAACGCATAACGCATAACGCATAACGCATAACGCATAACGCATAACGCATAACGCATAACGTATAACGCATAACGCATAAAGCATAACGCATAACGTTTAACGCATAACGTATAACTCATAACGCATAACGCATAACGCATAACGCATAACGCATAACGCATAACGCATAACGCATTACGCATAACGCATAACGCATAACGCATAACGCATAACGCATAACGCATAACGTATAACTCATAACGCATAACGCATATCGCATAACGCATAACGCATAACGCATAACGCATAACGAATAACGCATAACGCATAACGCATAACGCATAACGCATAACGCATAACTCATACCGTATAACTCATAACTCATAACGCATAAAGCATAACGCATAACGCCTAACGCATAACGCAAACGCACAACGCATAACGCATAACGCATAATGCATAACGCATAACGCATAACGCATAACGCATAACGTATAACGCATAACGCAAAATGCATAACGCATAAGGCATAACGCATAACGCATAACGCATAACGCTTAACGCATAACGCATAACGCATTACGCATAACGCATAACGCATAACGCATAACGCATAACGCATAACGCATAACTCATAACGCATAACGCATAACGCATAACGCATAACGCATAACGCATAACGCATAACGCTTAACGCATAACGCATAACGCATTACGCATAACGCATAACGCATAACGCATAACGCATAACGCATAACGTATAACTCATAACGCATAACGCATAACGCATAACGCATAACGCATAACGCATAACGCATAACGCATAACGCGTAACGCATAACGGATCACGCATAACTCATAACGCATAACGCATAACGCTTAACGCATAACGCATAACGCATAACGCATAACGCATAACGCATAACGCATAACGCATAACGCATAACGTATAACGCATAACGCTTAACGCATAACGTATAACTCATAACGCATAACGCATAACGCATAACGCATAACGCACAACGCATAACGCATAACGCATAACGCATAACGTATAACGCATAACGCATAACGCATAACGCACAACACAGAACGCATAACGCATAACGCATAACGCATAACGCATAATGGATCACGCATAACGTATAAGGCATAACGCATAACGCTTAACGCATAACGTATAACTCATAACGCATAACGCAAAAAGCATAACGCATCACGCATAACGCAAAACGCATAACGCATAACGCATAACGCATAACGCATAACGCATAACGCATAACGCATAACGCATAACGCATAACGCATAACGCATAACGCATAACGCATAACGCATAACGCATAAAGCATAACGCATAACGCATAACGCATAACGCATAACGCATAACGCATAACGCATAACGCATAACGCATAACGCATAACGCATAACGCATAACGCATAACGTATAACGTATAACGCATAACGCATAAAGCATAACGCATAACGCTTAATGCATAACGTATAACTCATAACGCATAACGCATAACGCATAACGCATAACGCATAACGCATAACGCATAACGCATAACGCATAACGCATAACGCATAACGCATAACGCATAACGCATAACGCATAACGCATAACGCATAACGCATAACGCATAACGCATAACGCATAACGCATAACGCATAACGCATAACGCATAACGCATAACGCATAACGCATAACGCATAACGCGTAACGCGTAACGCGTAACGCGTAACGCATAACGCATAACGCATAACGCATAACGCATAACGCATAACGCATAACGCATAACGCATAACGCATAACGCATAACGCATAACTCATACCGTATAACTCATAACTCATAACGCATAAAGCATAACGCATAACGCCTAACGCATAACGCAAACGCACAACGCATAACGCATAACGCATAATGCATAACGCATAACGCATAACGCATAACGCATAACGCATAACGCATAACGCATAACGCATAACGCATAACGCATAACGCATTACGCATAACGCATTACGCATAACGCATAACGCATAACGCATAACGCATAACGCATAACGCATAACGCAAAAAGCATAACGCAAAACGCATAACGCATAACGCATAACGCATAACGCATAACGAACAACGCATAACGCATAACGCATAACGCTTAACGCATAACGCATAACGCATTACGCATAACGCATAACGCATAACGCATAACGCATAACGCATAACGTATAACTCATAACGCATAACGCATAACGCATAACGCATAACGCATAACGCATAACGCATAACGCATAACGAATAACGCATAACGCATAACGCATAACGCATAACGCATAACGCATAACTCATACCGTATAACTCATAACTCATAACGCATAAAGCATAACGCATAACGCCTAACGCATAACGCAAACGCACAACGCATAACGCATAACGCATAATGCATAACGCATAACGCATAACGCATAACGCATAACGTATAACGCATAACGCAAAATGCATAACGCATAAGGCATAACGCATAACGCATAACGCATAACGCTTAACGCATAACGCATAACGCATTACGCATAACGCATAACGCATAACGCATAACGCATAACGCATAACGTATAACTCATAACGCATAACGCATAACGCATAACGCATAACGCATAACGCATAACGCATAACGCATAACGCTTAACGCATAACGCATAACGCATTACGCATAACGCATAACGCATAACGCATAACGCATAACGCATAACGCATAACGTATAACTCATAACGCATAACGCATAACGCATAACGCATAACGCATAACGCATAACGCATAACGCAAACGTATTACGCCCAACGCATAACGCATAACGAACAACGCATAACGCATAACGCATAACGCATAACGCATAACGCATAAAGCATAACGTATAACTCATAACGCATAACGCATAACGCATAACGCATAACGCATAACGCATAATGCATAACGCATAACGCATAACGCATAACGCATAACGCATAACGTATAACGCATAACGCATAACGCATAACGGATAACGCATAACGCATAACGCAAAATGCATAACGCATATAGCATAACGCATAACCCATAACCCATAACGCATAACGCATATCGCACAACGCACAACGCACAACACAGAACGCATAACGCATAACGCATAACGCATAACGCATAACGCATAACGCATAACGCATAACGCAAACGTATTACGCCCAACGCATAACGAATAACGAACAACGCATAACGCATAACGCATAACGCATAACGCATAACGCATAACGCATAACGCATAACGTTTAACGCATAACGTATAACTCATAACGCATAACGCATAACGCATAACGCATAACGCATAACGCATAACGCATAACGCATAACGCATAACGCATACCGCATAACGCATAACGCATAACGCATAACGCATAACGTATAACGCATAACGCATAAAGCATAACGCATAACGTTTAACGCATAACGTATAACTCATAACGCATAACGCATAACGCATAACGCATAACGCATAACGCATAACGCATAACGCATAACGCATACCGCATAACGCATAACGCATAACGCATAACGCATAACGCATTACGCATAACGCATAACGCATAACGCATAACGCATAACGCATAACGCATAACGCATAACGCAAAAAGCATAACGCATCACGCATAACGCATAACGCATAACGCATAACGCATAACGCATAACGAACAACGCATAACGCATAACGCATAACGCTTAACGCATAACGCATAACGCATTACGCATAACGCATAACGCATAACGCATAACGCATAACGCATAACGTATAACTCATAACGCATAACGCATAACGCATAACGCATAACGCATAACGCATAACGCATAACGCATAACGCATAACGAATAACGCATAACGCATAACGCATAACGCATAACGCATAACGCATAACGCATAACTCATACCGTATAACTCATAACTCATAACGCATAAAGCATAACGCATAACGCCTAACGCATAACGCAAACGCACAACGCATAACGCATAACGCATAATGCATAACGCATAACGCATAACGCATAACGCATAACGCATAACGCAAAATGCATAACGCATATAGCATAACGCATAACCCATAACCCATAACGCATAACGCATATCGCACAACGCACAACGCACAACACAGAACGCATAAGGCATAACGCATAACGCATAACGCATAACGCATAACGCATAACGCATAACGCATAACGCATAACGCATAACGCAAACGTATTACGCCCAACGCATAACGCATAACGAACAACGCATAACGCATAACGCATAACGCATAACATATAACGCATAACGCATAACGCATAACGCATAACGCATAACGTATAACTCATAACGCATAACGCATAAAGCATAACGTATAACGCAAAACGCATAACGCATAACGCAAAAGGCATAACGCATAACGTTAACGCATAACGCATAACGCATAACGCATAACGTATAACTCATAACGCATAACGCATAAAGCATAACGTATAACGCAAAACGCATAACGCATAACGCATAACGCATAACGCATAACGCATAACGCATAACGCATAACTCATACCCTATAACTCATAACTCATAACGCATAAAGCATAACGCATAACGCCTAACGCATAACTCAAACGCACAACGCATAACGCATAACGCATAATGCATAACGCATAACGCATAACGCATAACGCATAACGCATAACGCATAACGCAAAATGCATAACTCATATAGCATAACGCACAACCCATAACCCATAACGCATAACGCATATCGCACAACGCACAACGCACAACACAGAACGCATAACGCATAACGCATAACGCATAACGCAAAACGCATAACGCATAACGCATAACGCACAACGCATAACGCATAACGCATAACGAACAACGCATAACGCATAACGCATAACGCATAACGCATAACGCATAACGCATAACGCATTACGCATAACGCATAACACATAACGCATAACGCATAACGCATAATGCATAACGCATAACGCATAACGCATAACGCATAACATATAACGCATAACGCATAACGCATAACGCATAACGCATAACGCATAACGCATAACGTATAACTCATAACGCATAACGCATAAAGCATAACGTATAACGCAAAACGCATAACGCATAACGCAAAAGGCATAACGCATAACGTTAACGCATAACGCATAACGCATAACGCATAACGCATAACGCATAACGCATAACGCATAACGAATAACGCATAACTCATACCGTATAACGCATAACGCATAACGCATAAAGCATAACGCATAACGCATAACGCAAACGTATTACGCCCAACGCATAACGCATAACGCATAACGCATAACGCATAACGCATAACGCATAACGCATAACGCATAACGCATAACGCATAACGCATAACGCATAACGCATAACGCATAACGCAAACGTATTACGCCCAACGCATAACGCATAACGAACAACGCATAACGCATAACGCATAACGCATAACGCATAACGTATTACGCATAACGCATAACGCATAACGCATAACGCATAACGCATAACGCATAACGCATCACGCATAACGCATAACGCATAACGCATAACGCATAACGCATAACGTATAACGCATAACGCATAACGCATAACGCATAACGCATAACGCATAACGCATAATCTATAACGCATAACGCATAACGCATAACGCATAACGCATACCGCATAACGCATAACGCATAACGTATAACGCATAACGCATAACGTATAACGCATAACGCATAACGCATAACTCATAACGCATAACGCATGGCGCATAACGCAAAATGCATAAGGCATAACGCATAACGCATAACGCATAACGCATAATGGATCACGCGTAACGCATAAAGCATAACGCATAACGCTTAACGCATAACGTATAACTCATAACGCACAACGCAAAAAGCATAACGCATCACGCCTAACGCATAACGCATAACGCATAACGAACAACGCATAACGCATAACGCATAACGCATAACGCATAACGCATAACGCATAACGAATAACGCATAATTTATACCGTATAACGCATAACGCATAACGCATAAAGCATAACGCATAACGCATAACGCAAACGTATTACGCCCAACGCATAACGCATAACGAACAACGCATAACGCATAACGCATAACGCATAACGCAAACGTATAACGCACAACGCATAACGCATAACGCAAACGTATAACGCTTAACTCATAACGCATAACGCATAACGCATAACGCATAAAGCATAACGCATAACGCCTAACGCATAACGCAAACGCACAACGCATAACGCATAACGCATAACGCATAATGCATAACGCATAACGCATAACGCATAACGCATAACGCATAACGCAAAATGCATAACGCATATAGCATAACGCACAACCCATAACCCATAACGCATAACGCATATCGCACAACGCACAACGCACAACACAGAACGCATAACGCATAACGCATAACGCATAACGCATAACGCATAACGCATAACGCATAACGCATAACGCATAACGCATAACGAACAACGCATAACGCATAACGCATAACGCATAACGCATAACGCATAACGCATAACGCATAACGCATAACGCATAACGCATAACGCATAATGCATAACGCATAACGCATAACGCATAACGCATAACATATAACGCATAACGCATAACGCATAACGCATAACGCATAACGCATAACGCATAACGCATAACGCATAACGTATAACTCATAACGCATAACGCATAAAGCATAACGTATAACGCAAAACGCATAACGCATAACGCAAAAGGCATAACGCATAACGTTAACGCATAACGCATAACGCATAACGCATAACGCATAACGCATAACGCATAACGCATAACGAATAACGCATAACTCATACCGTATAACGCATAACGCATAACGCATAAAGCATAACGCATAACGCATAACGCAAACGTATTACGCCCAACGCATAACGCATAACGCATAACGCATAACGCATAACGCATAACGCATAACGCATAACGCATAACGCATAACGCATAACGCATAACGCAAACGTATTACGCCCAACGCATAACGCATAACGAACAACGCATAACGCATAACGCATAACGTATTACGCATAACGCATAACGCATAACGCATAACGCATAACGCATAACGCATAACGCATAACGCATCACGCATAACGCATAACGCATAACGCATAACGCATAACGCATAACGTATAACGCATAACGCATAACGCATAACGCATAACGCATAACGCATAACGCATAACGCATAACGCATAACGCATAACGCATAACGCATAACGCATAACGCATAACGCATAACGCATAACGCATAACGCATAACGCATAACGCATAACGCATAACGCATAACGCATAACGCATAACGCATAACGCATAACGCATAACGCATAAAGCATAACTCATACCGTATAACTCATAACTCATAACGCATAAAGCATAACGCATAACGCCTAACGCATAACGCATAACGCATAACGCATAACTCATACCGTATAACTCATAACTCATAACGCATAAAGCATAACGCATAACGCCTAACGCATAACGCAAACGCACAACGCATAACGCATAACGCATAATGCATAACGCATAACGCATAACGCATAACGGATAACGCACAACGCATAACGCAAAATGCATAACGCATATAGCATAACGCATAACCCATAACCCATAACGCATAACGCATATCGCACAACGCACAACGCACATCACAGAACGCATAACGCATAACGCATAACGCATAACGCATAACGCATAACGCATAACGCATAACGCATAACGCAAACGTATTACGCCCAACGCATAACGAATAACGAACAACGCATAACGCATAACGCATAACGCATAACGCATAACGCATAACGCATAACGCAAAACGCATAACGCATAACGCGTAACGCGTAACGCGTAACGCATAACGCATAACGCATAACGCATAACGCATAACGCATAACGCATAACGCATAACGCATAACGCATAACGCATAACGCATAACGCATAACGTATAACGCATAACGCATAACGCATAACGCATAACGCATAACGCATAACGCATAACGCATAACGCAAACGTATTACGCCCAACGCATAACGAATAACGAACAACGCATAACGCATAACGCATAACGCATAACGCATAACGCATAACGCATAACGCATAACGCATAACGCGTAACGCGTAACGCATAACGCATAACGCATAACGCATAACGCATAACGCATAACGCATAACGCATAACGCATAACGCATAACGCATAACGTATAACGCATAACGCATAAAGCATAACGCATAACGTTTAACGCATAACGTATAACTCATAACGCATAACGCATAACGCATAACGCATAACGCATAACGCATAACGCATAACGCATAACGCATAACGCATAACGCATAACGCATAACGCATAACGCATAACGCATTACGCATAACGCATAACGCATAACGCATAACGCATAACGCATAACGCATTACGCATAACGCATAACGCATAACGCATAACGCATAACGCATAACGCATAACGCATAACGCAAAAAGCATAACGCATCACGCATAACGCATAACGCATAACGCATAACGCATAACGCATAACGAACAACGCATAACGCATAACGCATAACGCTTAACGCATAACGCATAACGCATTACGCATAACGCATAACGCATAACGCATAACGCATAACGCATAACGCATAACGCATAACGCATAACGCATAACGTATAACTCATAACGCATAACGCATAACGCATAACGCATAACGCATAACGCATAACGCATAACGCATAACGCATAACGCATAACGTATAACTCATAACGCATAACGCATAAAGCATAACGTATAACGCAAAACGCATAACGCATAACGCAAAAGGCATAACGCATAACGTTAACGCATAACGCATAACGCATAACGCATAACGCATAACGCATAACGCATAACGCATAACGAATAACGCATAACTCATACCGTATAACGCATAACGCATAACGCATAAAGCATAACGCATAACGCATAACGCAAACGTATTACGCCCAACGCATAACGCATAACGCATAACGCATAACGCATAACGCATAACGCATAACGCATAACGCATAACGCATAACGCATAACGCAAACGTATTACGCCCAACGCATAACGCATAACGAACAACGCATAACGCATAACGCATAACGTATTA
The DNA here is from genome assembly GCA_916610235.2 of Lasioglossum morio. NCBI lineage: Eukaryota > Metazoa > Arthropoda > Insecta > Hymenoptera > Halictidae > Lasioglossum > Lasioglossum morio. Next base: position 110,445 of record CAKAJA020000587.1, on the reverse strand, counting down.
CGCATAACGCATAACGCATAACGCATAACGCATAACGCATAACGCATAACGCATAACGCATCACGCATAACGCATAACGCATAACGCATAACGCATAACGCATAACGTATAACGCATAACGCATAACGCATAACGCATAACGCATAACGCATAACGCATAACGCATAACGCATAACGCATAACGCATAACGCATAACGCATAACGCATAACGCATAACGCATAACGCATAACGCATAACGCATAACGCATAACGCATAACGCATAACGCATAACGCATAACGCATAAAGCATAACTCATACCGTATAACTCATAACTCATAACGCATAAAGCATAACGCATAACGCCTAACGCATAACGCATAACGCATAACGCATAACTCATACCGTATAACTCATAACTCATAACGCATAAAGCATAACGCATAACGCCTAACGCATAACGCAAACGCACAACGCATAACGCATAACGCATAATGCATAACGCATAACGCATAACGCATAACGGATAACGCATAACGCATAACGCAAAATGCATAACGCATATAGCATAACGCATAACCCATAACCCATAACGCATAACGCATATCGCACAACGCACAACGCACAACACAGAACGCATAACGCATAACGCATAACGCATAACGCATAACGCATAACGCATAACGCATAACGCATAACGCATAACGCATAACGCATAACGCATAACGCAAACGTATTACGCCCAACGCATAACGAATAACGAACAACGCATAACGCATAACGCATAACGCATAACGCATAACGCATAACGCATAACGCAAAACGCATAACGCATAACGCGTAACGCGTAACGCGTAACGCATAACGCATAACGCATAACGCATAACGCATAACGCATAACGCATAACGCATAACGCATAACGCATAACGCATAACGTATAACGCATAACGCATAACGCATAACGCATAACGCATAACGCATAACGCATAACGCATAACGCATAACGCAAACGTATTACGCCCAACGCATAACGAATAACGAACAACGCATAACGCATAACGCATAACGCATAACGCATAACGCATAACGCATAACGCATAACGCATAACGCATAACGCGTAACGCGTAACGCATAACGCATAACGCATACGCATAACGCATAACGCATAACGCATAACGCATAACGCATAACGCATAACGTATAACGCATAACGCATAAAGCATAACGCATAACGTTTAACGCATAACGTATAACTCATAACGCATAACGCATAACGCATAACGCATAACGCATAACGCATAACGCATAACGCATAACGCATAACGCATAACGCATAACGCATAACGCATAACGCATGACGCATAACGCATAACGCATAACGCATAACGCATAACGCATAACGCATTACGCATAACGCATAACGCATAACGCATAACGCATAACGCATAACGCATAACGCAAAAAGCATAACGCATCACGCATAACGCATAACGCATAACGCATAACGCATAACGCATAACGAACAACGCATAACGCATAACGCATAACGCTTAACGCATAACGCATAACGCATTACGCATAACGCATAACGCATAACGCATAACGCATAACGCATAACGCATAACGCATAACGCATAACGCATAACGCATAACGCATAACGTATAACTCATAACGCATAACGCATAACGCATAACGCATAACGCATAACGCATAACGCATAACGCATAACGAATAACGCATAACGCATAACGCATAACGCATAACGCATAACGCATAACGCATAACTCATACCGTATAACTCATAACTCATAACGCATAAAGCATAACGCATAACGCATAACGTATAACTCATAACGCATAACGCAAAAAGCATAACGCATAACGCATAACGCAATCGTATTACGCCCAACGCATAACGCATAACGAACAACGCATAACGCATAACGCATAACGCATAACATATAACGCATAACGCATAACGCATAACGCATAACGTATAACTCATAACGCATAACGCATAAAGCATGACGTATAACGCAAAACGCATAACGCATAACGCAAAAGGCATAACGCATAACGTTAACGCATAACGCATAACGCATAACGCATAACGTATAACTCATAACGCATAACGCATAAAGCATAACGTATAACGCAAAACGCATAACGCATAACGCATAACGTATAACGCATAACTCATACCCTATAACTCATAACTCATAACGCATAAAGCATAACGCATAACGCCTAACGCATAACGCAAACGCACAACGCATAACGCATAACGCATAATGCATAACGCATAACGCATAACGCATAACGCATAACGCATTACGCATAACGCATAACGCATAACGCATAACGCATAACGCATAATGCGTAACGCATAACGCATAACGCATAACGCATAACATATAACGCATAACGCATAACGCATAACGTATAACTCATAACGCATAACGCATAAAGCATAACGTATAACGCAAAACGCATAACGCATAACGCAAAAGGCATAATGCATAACGTTAACGCATAACGCATAACGCATAACGCATAACGCATAACGCATAACGCATAACGCATAACGCATAACGCATAACGAATAACGCATAACTCATACCGTATAACGCATAACGCATAACGCATAAAGCATAACGCATAACGCATAACGCAAACGTATTACGCCCAACGCATAATGCATAACGCATAACGCATAACGCATAACGCATAACGCATAACGCATAACGCATAACGCATAACGCAAACGTATTACGCCCAACGCATAACGCATAACGCATAACGCATAACGCATAACGCATAACGTATTACGCATAACGCATAACGCATAACGCATAACGCATAACGCATAACGCATAACGCATCACGCATAACGCATAACGCATAACGCATAACGCATAACGCATAACGTATAACGCATAACGCATAACGCATAACGCATAACGCATAACGCATAACGCATAACGCATAACGCATAACGCATAACGCATAACGCATAACGCATAACGCATAACGCATAACGCATAACGTATAACGCATAACGCATAACGTATAACGCATAACGCATAACGCATAACGCATAACGCATAACGCATAACTCATAACGCATAACGCATGGCGCATAACGCAAAATGCATAAGGCATAACGCATAACGCATAACGCATAACGCATAATGGATCACGCGTAACGCATAAAGCATAACGCATAACGCTTAACGCATAACGTATAACTCATAACGCACAACGCAAAAAGCATAACGCATCACGCATAACGCATAACGCATAACGCATAACGCATAACGCATAACGAATAACGCATAATTTATACCGTATAACGCATAACGCATAACGCATAAAGCATAACGCATAACGCAAACGTATTACGCCCAACGCATAACGCATAACGAACAACGCATAACGCATAACGCATAACGCAAACGTATAACGCACAACGCATAACGCATAACGCAAACGTATAACGCATAACGCATAACGCATAACGCATAACGCATAAAGCATAACGCATAACGCCTAACGCATAACGCAAACGCACAACGCATAACGCATAACGCATAATACATAACGCATAACGCATAACGCATAACGCATAACGCAAAATGCATAACGCATATAGCATAACGCACAACCCATAACCCATAACGCATAACGCATATCGCACAACGCACAACGCACAACACAGAACGCATAACGCATAACGCATAACGCATAACGCATAACGCATAACGCATAACGCATAACGCATAACGCATAACGAACAACGCATAACGCATAACGCATAACGCATAACGCATAACGCATAACGCATTACGCATAACGCATAACGCATAACGCATAATGCATAACGCATAACGCATAACGCATAACGCATAACGCATAACATATAACGCATAACGCATAACGCATAACGCATAACGCATTACGCATAACGCATAACGTATAACTCATAACGCATAACGCATAAAGCATAACGTATAACGCAAAACGCATAACGCATAACGCAAAAGGCATAACGCATAACGTTAACGCATAACGCATAACGCATAACGCATAACGCATAACGCATAACGCATAACGCATAACGCATAACGAATAACGCATAACTCATACCGTATAACGCATAACGCATAACGCATAAAGCATAACGCATAACGCATAACGCAAACGTATTACGCCCAACGCATAACGCATAACGCATAACGCATAACGCATAACGCATAACGCATAACGCATAACGCATAACGCATAACGCATAACGCAAACGTATTACGCCCAACGCATAACGCATAACGAACAACGCATAACGGATAACGCATAACGCATAACGCATAACGTATTACGCATAACGCATAACGCATAACGCATAACGTATAACGCATAACGCATAACGCATAACGCATCACGCATAACGCATAACGCATAACGCATAACGCATAACGCATAACGTATAACGCATAACGCATAACGCATAACGCATAACGCATAATGCATAACGCATAACGCATAACGCATAACGCATAACGCATAACGCATAACGCATAACGCATAACGCATAACGCATAACGCATAACGCATAACGCATAACGCATAACGCATAACGCATTAAGTATAACGCATAACGCATAACGCATAACGCATAACTCATAACGCATAACGCATGGCGCATAACGCAAAATGCATAAGGCATAACGCATAACGCATAACGCATAACGCATAATGGATCACGCGTAACGCATAAAGCATAACGCATAACGCCTAACGCATAACGTATAACTCATAACGCACAACGCAAAAAGCATAACGCATCACGCATAACGCATAACGCATAACGCATAACGAACAACGCATAACGCATAACGCATAACGCATAACGCATAACGCGTAACGCATAACGCATAACGCATAACGCATAACGCATAACGCATAACGAATAACGCATAATTTATACCGTATAACGCGTAACGCATAACGTATAACGCATAAAGCATAACGCATAACGCATAACGCAAACGTATTACGCCCAACGCATAACGCATAACGAACAACGCATAACGCATAACGCATAACGCAAACGTATAACGCACAACGAAAAACGCATAACGCAAACGTATAACGCATAACGCATAACGCATAACGCATAACGCATAAAGCATAACGCATAACGCATAACGCATAACGCAAACGTATTACGCATAACGCATAACGCATAACGCATAACGCAAAATGCATAACGCATAACGCATAACGCATAACGCATAACGCATAACGCATAACGCATAACGCATAACGCATAACGCATAACGCATAACGCATAACGCATAACGCATAACGCATAACGCATAACGCATAACGCATAACGCATAACGCATAACGCATAACGCATAACGCATAACGCATAACGCATAACGCATAACGCATAACGCATAACGCATAACGCATAAAGCATAACGCATAACGCATAACGCATAACGCATGGCGCATAACGCAAAATGCATAACGGATCACGCATAACGCATAAAGCATAACGCATAACGCATAACGCATAACGCATAACGCATAACGCATAACGCATAACGCATAACGCATAACGCATAACGCATAACGCATAACGCATAACGCATAACGCCTAACGCATAACGCATAACTCATAACGCAAAATGCATAACGCATATAGCATAACGCATAACCCATAACCCATAACGCATAACGCATATCGCACAACGCACAACGCACAACACAGAACGCATAACGGATAACGCATAACGCATAACGCATAACGCATAACGCATAACGCATAACGCATAACGCATAACGCATAACGCATAACGCATAACGCATAACGCATAACGCATAACGCAAACGTATTACGCCCAACGCATAACGAATAACGAACAACGCATAACGCATAACGCATAACGCATAACGCATAACGCATAACGCATAACGCATAACGCATAACGCAAACGCACAACGCATAACGCATAACGCATAATGCATAACGCATAACGCATAACGCATAACGCATAACGCATAACGCATAACGCATAACGCAAAATGCATAACGCATATAGCATAACGCATAACCCATAACCCACAACGAATAACGCATATCGCACAACGCACAACGCACAACACAGAACGCATAAGGCATAACGCATAACGCATAACGCATAACGCATAACGCATAACGCATAACGCATAACGCATAACGCATAACGCATAACGCATAACGCAAACGTATTACGCCCAACGCATAACGCATAACGAACAACGCATAACGCATAACGCATAACGCATAACGCATATCGCACAACGCACAACGCACAACACAGAACGCATAACGCATGACGCATAACGCATAACGCATAACGCATAACGCATAACGCATAACGCATAACGCATAACGCATAACGCATAACGCATAACGCAAACGTATTACGCCCAACGCATAACGAATAACGAACAACGCATAACGCATAACGCATAACGCATAACGCATAACGCATAACGCATAACGCATAACGCAAACGCACAACGCATAACGCATAACGCATAATGCATAACGCATAACGCATAACGCATAACGCATAACGCATAACGCATAACGCATAACGCAAAATGCATAACGCATATAGCATAACGCATAACCCATAACCCATAACGAATAACGCATATCGCACAACGCACAACGCATAACACAGAACGCATAAGGCATAACGCATAACGCATAACGCATAACACATAACGCATAACGCATAACGCATAACGCATAACGCATAACGCAAACGTATTACGCCCAACGCATAACACATAACGAACAACGCATAACGCATAACGCATAACGCATAACGAATAACGCATAATTTATACCGTATAACGCATAACGCATAAAGCATAACGCATAACGCATAACGCAAACGTATTACGCCCAACGCATAACGCATAACGAACAACGCATAACGCATAACGCATAACGCAAACGTATAACGCACAACGCATAACGCATAACGCAAACGTATAACGCATAACGCATAACGCATAACGCATAACGCATAACGCATAAAGCATAACGCATAACGCCTAACGCATAACGCAAACGCACAACGCATAACGCATAACGCATAATGCATAACGCATAACGCATAACGCATAACGCATAACGCATAACGCAAAATGCATAACGCATATAGCATAACGCACAACCCACAACCCATAACGCATAACGCATATCGCACAACGCACAACGCACAACACAGAACGCATAACTCATAACGCACAACGCATAACGCATAACGCATAACGCATAACGCATAACGCATAACGCATAACGCATAACGCATAACGAACAACGCATAACGCATAACGCATAACGCATAACGCATAACGCATAACGCATAACGCATAACGCATAACGTATAACTCATAACGCATAACGCATAAAGCATAACGTATAACGCAAAACGCATAACGCATAACGCATAAAGCATAACGCATAACGCATAACGCAAACGTATTACGCCCAACGCATAACGCATAACGCATAACGCATAACGCATAACGCATAACGCATAACGCATAACGCAAACGTATTACGCCCAACGCATAACGCATAACGAACAACGCATAAGGCATAACGCATAACGCATAACGTATTACGCATAACGCATAACGCATAACGCATAACGCATAACGCATAACGCATCACGCATAACGCATAACGCATAACGCATAACGCATAACGCATAACGTATAACGCATAACGCATAACGCATAACGCATAACGCATAACGCATAACGCATAACGCATAACGCATAACGCATAACGCATAACGCATAACGCATAACGCATAACGCATAACGCATAACGTATAACGCATAACGCATAACGCATAACGCATAACGCATAACGCATAACTCATACCGTATAACTCATAACTCATAACGCATAAAGCATAACGCATAACGCCTAACGCATAACGCATAACGCATAACGCATAACGCATAACTCATACCGTATAACTCATAACTCATAACGCATAAAGCATAACGCATAACGCCTAACGCATAACGCAAACGCACAACGCATAACGCATAACGCATAATGCATAACGCATAACGCATGACGCATAACGGATAACGCATAACGCATAACGCAAAATGCATAACGCATATAGCATAACGCATAACCCATAACCCATAACGCATAACGCATATCGCACAACGCACAACGCACAACACAGAACGCATAACTCATAACGCATAACGCATAACGCATAACGCATAACGCATAACGCATAACGCATAACGCATAACGCATAACGCATAACGCATAACGCATAACGCATAACGCATAACGCATAACGCATAACGCATAACGCATAACGCATAACGCATAACGCATAACGCATAACGTATAACGCATAACGCATAACGCATAACGCATAACGCATAACGCATAACGCATAACGCATAACGCATAACGCATAACGCATAACGCAAACGTATTACGCCCAACGCATAACGAATAACGAACAACGCATAACGCATAACGCATAACGCATAACGCATAACGCATAACGCATAACGCATAACGCATAACGCATAACGCATAACGCGTAACGCGTAACGCATAACGCATAACGCATAACGCATAACGCATAACGCATAACCCATAACGCATAACGCATATCGCATAACGCATAACGCATAACGCATAACGCATAACGCATAACGCATAACGCATAACGCATAACGCATAACGCATAACGCATAACGCATAACGCATAACGCAAAAAGCATAACGCATCACGCATAACGCATAACGCATAACGCATAACGCATAACGCATAACGAACAACGCATAACGCATAACGCATAACGCTTAACGCATAACGCATAACGCATAACGCATAACGCATAACGCATAACGCATAACGCATAACGCATAACGCATAACGTATAACTCATAACGCATAACGCATAACGCATAACGCATAACGCATAACGCATAACGCATAACGCATAACGCATAACGCATAACGCATAACGCATAACGCATAACGCAAACGTATTACGCCCAACGCATAACGCATAACGAACAACGCATAACGCATAACGCATAACGCATAACGCATAACGTATTACGCATAACGCATAACGCATAACGCATAACGCATAACGCATAACGCATAACGCATAACGCATAACGCATCACGCATAACGCATAACGCATAACGCATAACGCATAACGTATAACGCATAACGCATAACGCATAACGCATAACGCATAACGCATAACGCATAACGCATAACGCATAACGCATAACGCATAACGCATAACGCATAACTCATAACGCATAACGCATAACGTATAACGCATAACGCATAACGTATAACGCATAACGCATAACGCATAACGCATAACGTATAACTCATAACGCATAACGCATGGCGCATAACGCAAAATGCATAAGGCATAACGCATAACGCATAACGCATAACGCATAATGGATCACGCGTAACGCATAAAGCATAACGCATAACGCTTAACGCATAACGTATAACTCATAACGCACAACGCAAAAAGCATAACGCATCACGCATAACGCATAACGCATAACGCATAACGAACAACGCATAACGCATAACGCATAACGCATAACGCATAACGCATAACGCATAACGCATAACGCATAACGCATAACGCATAACGCATAACGCATAACGAATAACGCATAATTTATACCGTATAACGCATAACGCATAACGCATAAAGCATAACGCATAACGCATAACGCAAACGTATTACGCCCAACGCATAACGCATAACGAACAACGCATAACGCATAACGCATAACGCAAACGTATAACGCACAACGCATAACGCATAACGCAAACGTATAACGCATAACGCATAACGCATAACGCATAACGCATAACGCATAAAGCATAACGCATAACGCCTAACGCATAACGCAAACGCACAACGCATAACGCATAACGCATAATGCATAACGCATAACGCATAACGCATAACGCATAACGCAAAATGCATAACGCATATAGCATAACGCACAACCCATAACCCATAACGCATAACGCATATCGCACAACGCACAACGCACAACACAGAACGCATAACGCATAACGCATAACGCATAACGCATAACGCATAACGCATAACGCATAACGCATAACGCATAACGCATAACGCATAACGCATAACGCATAACGCATAACGAACAACGCATAACGCATAATGCATAACGCATAACGCATAACGCATAACGCATAACGCATAACGCATAACGCATAACTCATACCGTATAACGCATAACGCATAACGCATAAAGCATAACGCATAACGCATAACGCAAACGTATTACGCCCAACGCATAACGCATAACGCATAACGCATAACGCATAACGCGTAACGCATAACGCATAACGCATAACGCATAACGCATAACGCATAACGCATAACGCAAACGTATTACGCCCAACGCATAACGCATAACGAACAACGCATAACGCATAACGCATAACGCATAACGCATAACGTATTACGCATAACGCATAACGCATAACGCATAACGCATAACGCATAACGCATCACGCATAACGCATAACGCATAACGCATAACGCATAACGCATAACGCATAACGCATAACGCATAACGCATAACGCATAACGCATAACGCATAACGCATAACGCATAACGCATAACGCATTACGCATAACGCATAAAGCATAACGCATAACGCATAACGCAAACGTATTACGCCCAACGCATAACGCATAACGAACAACGGATAACGCATAACGCATAACGCATAACGCATAACGCATAAAGCATAACGCATAACGCATAACGCAAACGTATTACGCCCAACGCATAACGCATAACGCATAACGCATAACGCATAACGCATAACGCGTAACGCATAACGCATAACGCATAACGCATAACGCATAACGCATAACGCAAACGTATTACGCCCAACGCATAACGCATAACGAACAACGCATAACGCATAACGCATTACGTATTACGCATAACGCATAACGCATAACGCATAACGCATAACGCATAACGCATAACGCATAACGCATCACGCATAACGCATAACGCATAACGCATAACGCATAACGCATAACGCATAACGCATAACGCATAACGCATAACGCATAACGCATAACGCATAACGCATAACGCATAACGCATAACGCATAACGCATAACGCATAACGCATAACGCATAACGCATAACGCATAACGCATAACGCATAACGCATAACGCATAACGTATAACGCATAACGCATAACGCATAACGCATAACGCATAACTCATAACGCATAACGCATGGCGCATAACGCAAAATGCATAAGGCATAACGCATAACGCATAACGCATAACGCATAATGGATCACGCGTAACGCATAAAGCATAACGCATAACGCTTAACGCATAACGTATAACTCATAACGCACAACGCAAAAAGCATAACGCATCACGCATAACGCATAACGCATAACGCATAACGAACAACGCATAACGCATAACGCATAATGCATAACGCATAACGCATAACGCATAACGCATAACGCATAACGCATAACGCATAACGCATAACGCATAACGAATAACGCATAATTTATACCGTATAACGCATAACGCATAACTCATAACGCATAAAGCATAACGCATAACGCATAACGCAAACGTATTACGCCCAACGCATAACGCATAACGAACAACGCATAACGCATAACGCATAACGCAAACGTATAACGCACAACGCATAACGCATAACGCAAACGTATAACGCATAACGCATAACGCATAACGCATAAAGCATAACGCATAACGCATAACGCATAACGAAAACGTATTACGCATAACGCATAACGCATAACGCATAACGCATAACGCAAAATGCATAACGCATGGCGCATAACGCAAAATGCATAACGCATAACGCATAACGCATAACGCATAACGGATCACGCATAACGCATAAAGCATAACGCATAACGCATAACGCATAACGCATAACGCATAACGCATAACGCATAACGCATAACGCATAACGCATAACGCATAACGCATAACGCATAACGCATAACGCATAACGCATAACGCATAACGCATAACGCATAACGCATAACGCATAACGCATAACGCATAACGCATAACGCATAACGCATAACGCATAACGCATAACGCATAACGCATAACGCATAACGCATAACGCATAACGCATAACGCATAACGCATAACGCATAACGCATAACGCATAACGCATAACGCATAACGCATAACGCATAACGCATAACGCATAACGCATAACGCATAACGCATAACGCATAACGCATAACGCATAAAGCATAACGCATAACGCATAACGCATAACGCATAACGCATAACGCATAACGCATAACGCATAACGCATAACGCCTAACGCATAACGCATAACTCATACCGTATAACTCATAACTCATAACGCATAAAGCATAACGCATAACGCCTAACGCATAACGCAAACGCACAACGCATAACGCATAACGCATAATGCATAACGCATAACGCATAACGCATAACGCATAACGCATAACGCATAACGCATAACGCATAACGCATAACGCATAACGCATAACGCATAACGCATAACGCATAACGCATAACGCATAACGCATAACGCATAACGCATAACGCATAACGCATAACGCATAACGCATAACGCCTAACGCATAACGCATAACTCATACCGTATAACTCATAACTCATAACGCATAAAGAATAACGCATAACGCCTAACGCATAACGCAAACGCACAACGCATAACGCATAACGCATAATGCATAACGCATAACGCATAACGCATAACGCATAACGCATAACGCATAACGCAAAATGCATAACGCATATAGCATAACGCATAACCCATAACCCATAACGCATAACGCATATCGCACAACGCACAACGCACAACACAGAACGCATAACGCATAACGCATAACGCATAACGCATAACGCATAACGCATAACACATAACGCATAACGCATAACGCATAACGCATTACGCATAACGCATAACGCATTACGCAAACGTATTACGCCCAACGCATAACGAATAACGAACAACGCATAACGCATAACGCATAACGCATAACGCATAACGCAAACGCACAACGCATAACGCATAACGCATAATGCATAACGCATAACGCATAACGCATAACTCATACCGTATAACTCATAACTCATAACGCATAAAGCATAACGCATAACGCCTAACGCATAACGCAAACGTATTACGCCCAACGCATAACGCATAACGAACAACGCATAACGCATAACGCATAACGCATAACGCATAACGCATTACGCAAAACGCATAACGCATAACGCATAACGCATAACGCATAACGCATAACGCATAACGCATAACGCATAACGCATAACGCATAACGCATAACGCAAACGTATTACGCCCAACGCATAACGCATAACTAACAACGCATAACGCATAACGCATAACGCATAACGCATAACGCATTACGCATAACGCATAACGCATAACGCATAACGCATAACGCATAACGCATAACGCATAACGCATAACGCATAACGCATAACTCATAACTCATAACGCATAAAGCATAACGCATAACGCCTAACGCATAACGCAAACGCACAACGCATAACGCATAACGCATAATGCATAACGCATAACGCATAACGCATAACGCATAACGCATAACGCATAACGCATAACGCAAAATGCATAACGCATATAGCATAACGCATAACGCATAACGCATAACGCATAACGCATAACGCATAACGCATAACGCATAACGCATAACGCATAACGCATAACGCATAACGCATAACGCATAACGCATAACGCATAACGCATAACGCATAACGCATAACGCATAACGCATAACGCATAACGCATAACGCATAACGCATAACGCATAACGCATAACGCATAACGCATAACGCATAACTCATACCGTATAACTCATAACTCATAACGCATAAAGCATAACGCATAACGCCTAACGCATAACGCAAACGCACAACGCATAACGCATAACGCATAATGCATAACGCATAACGCATAACGCATAACGCATAACGCATAACGCATAACGCAAAATGCATAACGCATATAGCATAACGCATAACCCATAACCCATAACGCATAACGCATATCGCACAACGCACAACGCACAACACAGAACGCATAACGCATAACGCATAACGCATAACGCATAACGCATAACGCATAACGCATAACGCATAACGCATAACGCATAACGCATAACGAACAACGCATAACGCATAACGCATAACGCATAACGCATAACGCATAACGAACAACGCATAACGCATAACGCATAACGCCTAACGCATAACGCAAACGCACAACGCATAACGCATAACGCATAATGCATAACGCATAACGCATAACGCATAACGCATAACGCATAACGCATAACGCAAAATGCATAACGCATATAGCATAACGCATAACCCATAACCCATAACGCATAACGCATAACGCATAACGCATAACGCATAACATATAACGCATAACGCATAACGCATAACGCATAACGTATAACTCATAACGCATAACGCATAAAGCATAACGTATTACGCAAAACGCATAACGCATAACGCAAATGGCATAACGCATAACGTTAACGCATAACGCATAACGCATAACGCATAACGCATAACGCATAACGCATAACGCAGAACGCATAACGCATAACACATAACGAATAACGCATAACTCATACCGTATAACGCATAACGCATAACGCATAAAGCATAACGCATAACGCATAACGCAAACGTATTACGCCCAACGCATAACGCATAACGAACAACGCATAACGCATAACGCATAACGCAAACGTATAACGCACAACGCATAACGCATAACGCAAACGTATAACGCATAACGCATAACGCATAACGCATAACGCATAACGCATAAAGCATAACGCATAACGCATAACGCATAACGCATAACGCAAACGTATTACGCATAACGCATAACGCATAACGCATAACGCAAAATGCATAACGCATAACGCATAACGCATAACGCATAACGCATAACGCATAACGCATAACGCATAACGCATAACGCATAACGTATAACGCATAACGCATAACGCATAACGCATAACGCATAACTCATAACGCATAACGCATGGCGCATAACGCAAAATGCATAACGCATAACGCATAACGCATAACGCATAATGGATCACGCATAACGTATAAAGCATAACGCATAACGCTTAACGCATAACGTATAACTCATAACGCATAACGCAAAAAGCATAACGCATAACGCATAACGCATAACGCATAACGCATAACGCATAACGCATAACGCAAACGTATAACGCACAACGCATAACGCATAACGCAAACGTATAACGCATAACGCATAACGCATAACGCATAAAGCATAACGCATAACGCATAACGCAAACGTATTACGCATAACGCATAACGCATAACGCATAACGCAAAATGCATAACGCATAACGCATAACGCATAATGGATCACGCATAACGTATAAAGCATAACGCATAACGCTTAACGCATAACGTATAACTCATAACGCATAACGCAAAAAGCATAACGCATCACGCATAACGCATAACGCATAACGCATAACATATAACGCATAACGCATAACGCATAACGCATAACGTATAACTCATAACGCATAACGCATAAAGCATAACGTATTACGCAAAACGCATAACGCATAACGCAAAAGGCATAACGCATAACGTTAACGCATAACGCATAACGCATAACGCATAACGCATAACGCATAACGCATAACGCATAACGCATAACGCATAACGCATAACGCATAACGCATAACGCATAACGCATAACGCATAACGCATAACGCATAACGCATAACGCATAACGCATAACGCATAACGCATAACGCATAACGCATAACGCATAACGCATAACGCATAACGCATAACGCATAACGCATAACGCATAACGCATAACGCATAACTCATACCGTATAACTCATAACTCATAACGCATAAAGCATAACGCATAACGCCTAACGCATAACGCAAACGTATTACGCCCAACGCATAACGCATAACGAACAACGCATAACGCATAACGCATAACGCATAACGCATAACGCATTACGCAAACCGCATAACGCATAACGCATAACGCATAACGCATAACGCATAACGCATAACGCATAACGCATAACGCATAACGCATAACGCAAACGTATTACGCCCAACGCATAACGCATAACGAACAACGCATAACGCATAACGCATAACGCAAACGTATAACGCACAACGCATAACGCATAACGCAAACGTATAACGCATAACGCATAACGCATAACGCATAAAGCATAACGCAAACGTATTACGCATAACGCATAACGCATAACGCATAACGCAAAATGCATAACGCATAACGCATAACGCATAACGCATAACGCATAACGCATAACGCATAACGCATATCGCATAACGCATAACGCATAAAGCATAACGAATAACGGATAACGCATAACGCATAACGCAAACGTATAACCCACAAACGCATAACGCATAACGCATAACGCATATAGCATATCGCATAACGCATAACGCATAACGCATAACGCATAACGCATAACGCATAACGCATAACGCATAACGCATAACGCATAACGCATAACGCATAACGCATAACGCATAACGCATAACGCATAACGCATAACGCATAACGCATAACGCATAACGCATAACGCATAACGCATAACGCATAACGCATAACGCATAACGCATAACGCATAACGCATAACGCATAACTCATACCGTATAACTCATAACTCATAACGCATAAAGCATAACGCATAACGCCTAACGCATAACGCAAACGCACAACGCATAACGCATAACGCATAATGCATAACGCATAACGCATAACGCATAACGCATAACGCATAACGCATAACGCATAACGCAAAATGCATAACGCATATAGCATAACGCATAACCCATAACCCATAACGCATAACGCATATCGCACAACGCACAACGCACAACACAGAACGCATAACGCATAACGCATAACGCATAACGCATAACGCATAACGCATAACGCATAACGCATAACGCATAACGCATAACGCATAACGCATAACGCATAACGCATAACGCATAACGCATAACGCAAACGTATTACGCCCAACGCATAACGCATAACGAACAACGCATAACGCATAACGCATAACGCATAACGCATAACGCATAACGCATAACGCATAACGCATAACGCATAACGCATAACGCAAATGGCATAACGCATAACGTTAACGCATAACGCATAACGCATAACGCATAACGCATAACGCATAACGCATAACGCATAACGCATAACGCATAACACATAACGAATAACGCAT
The DNA here is from genome assembly GCA_916610235.2 of Lasioglossum morio. Taxonomy (NCBI): domain Eukaryota; kingdom Metazoa; phylum Arthropoda; class Insecta; order Hymenoptera; family Halictidae; genus Lasioglossum; species Lasioglossum morio. The sequence continues at coordinate 92,938 of CAKAJA020000587.1, read as the reverse complement.
AACTCATACCGTATAACGCATAACGCATAACGCATAAAGCATAACGCATAACGCATAACGCAAACGTATTACGCCCAACGCATAACGCATAACGAACAACGCATAACGCATAACGCATAACGCAAACGTATAACGCACAACGCATAACGCATAACGCAAACGTATAACGCATATCGCATAACGCATAACGCATAACGCATAAAGCATAACGCATAACGCATAACGCATAACGCATAACGCAAACGTATTACGCATAACGCATAACGCATAACGCATAACGCAAAATGCATAACGCATAACGCATAACGCATAACGCATAACGCATAACGCATAACGCATATCGCATAACGCATAACGCATAAAGCATAACGCATAACGGATAACGCATAACGCATAACGCAAACGTATAACCCACATCGCATAACGCATAACGCATAACGCATAACGCATATAGCATATCGCATAACGCATAACGCATAACGCATAACGCATAACGCTTGGCGCATAACGCAAAATGCATAACGCATAACGCATAACGCATAACGCATAACGCATAACGCATAACGCATAACGCATAACGCATAACGTATAACGCATAACGCATAACGCATAACGCATAACGCATAACTCATAACGCATAACGCATGGCGCATAACGCAAAATGCATAACGCATAACGCATAACGCATAACGCATAATGGATCACGCATAACGTATAAAGCATAACGCATAACGCTTAACGCATAACGTATAACTCATAATGCATAACACAAAAAGCATAACGCATCACGCATAACGCATAACGCATAACGCATAACGCATGGCGCATAACGCAAAATGCATAACGCATAACGCATAACGCATAACGCATAATGGATCACGCATAACGTATAAAGCATAACGCATAACGCATAACGCATAACGCATAACGCATAACGCATAACGCATAACGCATAACGCATAACGCATAACGCATAACGCATAACGCATAACGCATAACGCAAAATGCATAACGCATAACGCATAACGCATAACGCATAACGCATAACGCATAACGCATAACGCATAACGCATAACGCATAACGCATAACGCATAACGCATAACGCATAAAGCATAACGCATAACGCATAACGCATAACGCATAACGCATAACGCATAACGCATAACGCATAACGCATAACGCATAACGCATAACGTATAACGCATAACGCATAACGCATAACGCATAACGCATAACTCATAACGCATAACGCATGGCGCATAACGCAAAATGCATAACGCATAACGCATAACGCATAACGCATAATGGATCACGCATAACGTATAAAGCATAACGCATAACGCTTAACGCATAACGTATAACTCATAACGCATAACGCAAAAAGCATAACGCATCACGCATAACGTATAACGCATAACGCATAACGCATAACGCATAACGCATAACGCATAACGCAAACGTATAACGCACAACGCATAACGCATAACGCAAACGTATAACGCATAACGCATAACGCATAACGCATAAAGCATAACGCATAACGCATAACGCAAACGTATTACGCATAACGCATAACGCATAACGCAAAATGCATAACGCATAACGCATAACGCATAATGGATCACGCATAACGTATAAAGCATAACGCATAACGCTTAACGCATAACGTATAACTCATAACGCATAACGCAAAAAGCATAACGCATCACGCATAACGCATAACGCATAACGCATAACATATAACGCATAACGCATAACGCATAACGCATAACGTATAACTCATAACGCATAACGCATAAAGCATAACGTATTACGCAAAACGCATAACGCATAACGCAAAAGGCATAACGCATAACGTTAACGCATAACGCATAACGCATAACGCATAACGCATAACGCATAACGCATAACGCATAACGCATAACGCATAACGCATAACGCATAACGCATAACGCATAACGCATAACGCATAACGCATAACGCATAACGCATAACGCATAACGCATAACGCATAACGCATAACGCATAACGCATAACGCATAACGCATAACGCATAACTCATACCGTATAACTCATAACTCATAACGCATAAAGCATAACGCATAACGCCTAACGCATAACGCAAACGTATTACGCCCAACGCATAACGCATAACGAACAACGCATAACGCATAACGCATAACGCATAACGCATAACGCATTACGCAAAACGCATAACGCATAACGCATAACGCATAACGCATAACGCATAACGCATAACGCATAACGCATAACGCATAACGCATAACGCATAACGCAAACGTATTACGCCCAACGCATAACGCATAACTAACAACGCATAACGCATAACGCATAACGCATAACGCATAACGCATTACGCATAACGCATAACGCATAACGCATAACGCATAACGCATAACGCATAACGCATAACGCATAACGCATAACATATAACGCATAACGCATAACGCATAACGCATAACGCATAACGTATAACTCATAACGCATAACGCATAAAGCATAACGTATTACGCAAAACGCATAACGCATAACGCAAAAGGCATAACGCATAACGTTAACGCATAACGCATAACGCATAACGCATAACGCATAACGCAAACGTATTACGCATAACGCATAACGCATATAGCATATCGCATAACGCATAACGCATAACGCATAACGCATAACGCTTGGCGCATAACGCAAAATGCATAACGCATAACGCATAACGCATAACGCATAACGCATAACGCATAACGCATAACGCATAACGCATAACGCATAACGCATAACGCATAACGCATAAAGCATAACGCATAACGCATAACGCATAACGCATAACGTATAACTCAAAACGCATAACACATAAAGCATAACGCATCACGCATAACGCATAACGCATAACGCATAACGCATAACGCATAACGCATATCGTAGAACGCATAATCGCATAAAGCATAACGCATAACGCTTAATGCATAACGTATAACTCATAACGCATAACGCATAACGCATAACGCATAACGCATAACGCATATCGCATAACGCATAACGCATAACGCATAACGCATAACGCATAACGCATAACGCATAACGCATAACGCATAACGCATAAAGCATAACGCATAACGCATAACGCATAACGCATAACGTATAACTCAAAACGCATAACACATAAAGCATAACGCATCACGCATAACGCATAACGCATAACGCATAACGCATAACGCATAACGCATAACGCATATCGTAGAACGCATAATCGCATAAAGCATAACGCATAACGCTTAATGCATAACGTATAACTCATAACGCATAACGCATAACGCATAACGCATAACGCATAACGCATAACGCATATCGCATAACGCATAACGCATAACGCATAACGCATAACGCATAACGCATAACGCATAACGCATAACGCATAACGCGTAACGCATAACGCATAACGCATAACGCATAACGCATAACGCATAACGCATAACGCATAACGCATAACGCATAACGCATAACGCATAACGCATAACGCATAACGCATAACGCATAACGCATAACGCATAACGCATAACGCATAACGCATAACGCATAACGCATAACGCATAACGCATAACGCATAACGCATAACGCATAACGCATAACGCATAACGCATAACGCATAACGCATAACGCATAACGCATAACGCATAACGCTTAACGCATAACGTATAACTCATACCACATAACGCAAAAAGCATAACACATCACGCATAACGCATAACGCATAACGCATAACGCATAACGCATAACGCATAACGCATAACGCATAACGCATAACGCATAACGCATAACGCATAACGCATATGCATATCGCATAACGCATAACGCATAATGCATAATGCATAACGCATAACGCATAACGCATAACGCATAACGCATAACGCAAAATGCATAACGCATATAGCATAACGCATAACCCATAACCCATAACGCATAACGCATATCGCACAACGCACAACGCACAACACAGAACGCATAACGCATAACGCATGACGCATAACGCATAATGGATCACGCATAACGTATAAGGCATAACGCATAACGCTTAACGCATAACGTATAACTCATAACGCATAACGCAAAAAGCATAACGCATCACGCATAACGCAAAACGCATAACGCATAACGCATAACGCATAACGCATAACGCATAACGCATAACGCATAACGCATAACGCATAACGCATAACGCATAACGCATAACGCATAACGCATAAAGCATAACGCATAACGGATAACGCATAACGCATAACGCAAACGTATAACCCACAACGCATAACGCATAACGCATAACGCATAACGCATATAGCATATCGCATAACGCATAACGCATAACGCATAACGCATAACGCATAACGCATAACGCATAACGCATAACGCATAACGCATAACGCATAACGCATAACGCATAACGCATAACGCATAACGCAAACGTATTACGCCCAACGCATAACGCATAACTAACAACGCATAACGCATAACGCATAACGCATAACGCATAACGCATTACGCATAACGCATAACGCATAACGCATAACGCATAACGCATAACGCATAACGCATAACGCATAACGCATAACATATAACGCATAACGCATAACGCATAACGTATAACTCATAACGCATAACGCATAAAGCATAACGTATTACGCAAAACGCATAACGCATAACGCAAAAGGCATAACGCATAACGTTAACGCATAACGCATAACGCATAACGCATAACGCATAACGCAAACGTATTACGCATAACGCATAACGCATATAGCATATCGCATAACGCATAACGCATAACGCATAACGCATAACGTATAACTCAAAACGCATAACACATAAAGCATAACGCATCACGCATAACGCATAACGCATAACGCATAACGCATAACGCATAACGCATAACGCATATCGTAGAACGCATAATCGCATAAAGCATAACGCATAACGCTTAATGCATAACGTATAACTCATAACGCATAACGCATAACGCATAACGCATAACGCATAACGCATATCGCATAACGCATAACGCATAACGCATAACGCATAACGCATAACGCATAACGCATAACGCATAACGCATAACGCATAACGCATAAAGCATAACGCATAACGCATAACGCATAACGCATAACGTATAACTCAAAACGCATAACACATAAAGCATAACGCATCACGCATAACGCATAACGCATAACGCATAACGCATAACGCATAACGCATAACGCATATCGTAGAACGCATAATCGCATAAAGCATAACGCATAACGCTTAATGCATAACGTATAACTCATAACGCATAACGCATAACGCATAACGCATAACGCATAACGCATATCGCATAACGCATAACGCATAACGCATAACGCATAACGCATAACGCATAACGCATAACGCATAACGCATAACGCATAACGCATAACGCATAACGCATAACGCATAACGCATAACGCATAACGCATAACGCATAACGCATAACGCATAACGCATAACGCATAACGCATAACGCATAACGCATAACGCATAACGCATAACGCATAACGCATAACGCATAACGCATAACGCATAACGCATAACGCATAACGCATAACGCATAACGCATAACGCATAACGCATAACGCATAACGCATAACGCATAACGCATAACGCATAACGCATAACGCTTAACGCATAACGTATAACTCATAACACATAACGCAAAAAGCATAACACATCACGCATAACGCATAACGCATAACGCATAACGCATAACGCATAACGCATAACGCATAACGCATAACGCATAACGATTAACGCATAACGCATAACGCATATGCATATCGCATAACGCATAACGCATAATGCATAATGCATAACGCATAACGCATAACGCATAACGCATAACGCATAACGCAAAATGCATAACGCATATAGCATAACGCATAACCCATAACCCATAACGCATAACGCATATCGCACAACGCACAACGCACAACACAGAACGCATAACGCATAACGCATGACGCATAACGCATAATGGATCACGCATAACGTATAAGGCATAACGCATAACGCTTAACGCATAACGTATAACTCATAACGCATAACGCAAAAAGCATAACGCATCACGCATAACGCAAAACGCATAACGCATAACGCATAACGCATAACGCATAACGCATAACGCATAACGCATAACGCATAACGCATAACGCATAACGCATAACGCATAAAGCATAACGCATAACGGATAACGCATAACGCATAACGCAAACGTATAACCCACAACGCATAACGCATAACGCATAACGCATAACGCATATAGCATATCGCATAACGCATAACGCATAACGTATAACTCATAACACATAACGCAAAAAGCATAACACATCACGCATAATGCATAACGCATAACGCATAACGCATAACGCATAACGCATAACGCATAACGCATAACGCATAACGCATAACGCATAACGCATAACGCATAACGCATAACGCATAACGCATAACGCATAACGCATAACGCATAACGCATAACGATTAACGCATAACGCATAACGCATAACGCATAACGCGTAACGCGTAACGCATAACGCATAACGCATAACGCATAACGAATAACGCATAACGTATAACGCATAACGCATAACGCATAACGCATAACTCATAACGCATAACGCATGGCGCATAACGCAAAATGCATAACGCATAACGCATAACGCGTAACGCATAACGGATCACGCATAACTCATAACGCATAACGCATAACGCTTAACGCATAACGCATAACGCATAACGCATAACGCATAACGCATAACGCATAACGCATAACGCATAACGCATAACGCATAACGTATAACGCATAACGCTTAACGCATAACGTATAACTCATAACGCATAACGCATAACGCATAACGCATAACACACAACGCATAACGCATAACGCATAACGCATAACGTATAACGCATAACGCATAACGCATAACGCACAACACAGAACGCATAACGCATAACGCATAACGCATAACGCATAATGGATCACGCATAACGTATAAGGCATAACGCATAACGCTTAACGCATAACGTATAACTCATAACGCATAACGCAAAAAGCATAACGCATCACGCATAACGCAAAACGCATAACGCATAACGCATAACGCATAACGCATAACGCATAACGCATAACGCATAACGCATAACGCATAACGCATAACGCATAACGCATAACGCATAACGCATAAAGCATAACGCATAACGCATAACGCATAACGCATAACGTATAACTCAAAACGCATAACACATAAAGCATAACGCATAACGCATAACGCATAACGCATAACGTATAACTCAAAACGCATAACACATAAAGCATAACGCATCACGCATAACGCATAACGCATAACGCATAACGCATAACGCATAACGCATAACGCATAACGCATAACGCATATCGTAGAACGCATAATCGCATAAAGCATAACGCATAACGCTTAATGCATAACGTATAACTCATAACGCATAACGCATAACGCATAACGCATAACGCATAACGCATATCGCATAACGCATAACGCATAACGCATAACGCATAACGCATAACGCATAACGCATAACGCATAACGCATAACGCATAACGCATAACGCATAACGCATAACGCATAACGCATAACGCATAACGCATAACGCATAACGCATAACGCATAACGCATAACGCATAACGCATAACGCATAACGCATAACGCATAACGCATAACGCATAACGCATAACGCATAACGCATAACGCATAACGCATAACGCATAACGCATAACGCATAACGCTTAACGCATAACGTATAACTCATAACACATAACGCAAAAAGCATAACACATCACGCATAACGCATAACGCAAAACGCATAACGCATAACGCATAACGCATAACGCATAACGCATAACGCATAACGCATAACGATTAACGCATAACGCATAACGCATATGCATATCGCATAACGCATAACGCATAATGCATAATGCATAACGCATAACGCATAACGCATAACGCATAACGCATAACGCAAAATGCATAACGCATATAGCATAACGCATAACCCATAACCCATAACGCATAACGCATATCGCACAACGCACAACGCACAACACAGAACGCATAACGCATAACGCATGACGCATAACGCATAATGGATCACGCATAACGTAAAAGGCATAACGCATAACGCTTAACGCATAACGTATAACTCATAACGCATAACGCAAAAAGCATAACGCATCACGCATAATGCAAAACGCATAACGCATAACGCATAACGCATAACGCATAACGCATAACGCATAACGCATAACGCATAACGCATAACGCATAACGCATAACGCATAACGCATAACGCATAAAGCATAACGCATAACGGATAACGCATAACGCATAACGCAAACGTATAACCCACAACGCATAACGCATAACGCATAACGCATAACGCATATAGCATATCGCATAACGCATAACGCATAACGTATAACTCATAACACATAACGCAAAAAGCATAACACATCACGCATAATGCATAACGCATAACGCATAACGCATAACGCATAACGCATAACGCATAACGCATAACGCATAACGCATAACGCATAACGCATAACGCATAACGCATAACGCATAACGCATAACGCATAACGCATAACGCATAACGCATAACGATTAACGCATAACGCATAACGCATAACGCATAACGCGTAACGCGTAACGCATAACGCATAACGCATAACGCATAACGAATAACGCATAACGTATAACGCATAACGCATAACGCATAACGCATAACGCATAACTCATAACGCATAACGCATGGCGCATAACGCAAAATGCATAACGCATAACGCATAACGCGTAACGCATAACGGATCACGCATAACTCATAACGCATAACGCATAACGCTTAACGCATAACGCATAACGCATAACGCATAACGCATAACGCATAACGCATAACGCATAACGCATAACGCATAACGCATAACGCATAACGCATAACGCATAACGTATAACGCATAACGCTTAACGCATAACGTATAACTCATAACGCACAACGCATAACGCATAACGCATAACACACAACGCATAACGCATAACGCATAACGCATAACGTATAACGCATAACGCATAACGCATAACGCACAACACAGAACGCATAACGCATAACGCATAACACATAACGCATAATGGATCACGCATAACGTATAAGGCATAACGCATAACGCTTAACGCATAACGTATAACTCATAACGCATAACGCAAAAAGCATAACGCATCACGCATAACGCAAAACGCATAACGCATAACGCATAACGCATAACGCATAACGCATAACGCATAACGCATAACGCATAACGCATAACGCATAACGCATAACTCATAACGCATAAAGCATAACGCATAACGCATAACGCATAACGCATAACGTATAACTCAAAACGCATAACACATAAAGCATAACGCATCACGCATAACGCATAACGCATAACGCATAACGCATAACGCATAACGCATAACGCATAACGCATAACGCATAACGCATAACGTATAACGTATAACGCATAACGCATAAAGCATAACGCATAACGCTTAATGCATAACGTATAACTCATAACGCATAACGCATAACGCATAACGCATAACGCATAACGCATAACGCATAACGCATAACGCATAACGCATAACGCATAACGCATAACGCATAACGCATAACGCATAACGCATAACGCATAACGCATAACGCATAACGCATAACGCATAACGCATAACGCATAACGCATAACGCATACCGTATAACGCATAACGCATAACGCATAACGCATAACGCATAACGCATAACGCATAACGCATAACGCGTAACGCGTAACGCGTAACGCGTAACGCATAACGCATAACGCATAACGCATAACGCATAACGCATAACGCATAACGCATAACGCATAACGCATAACGCATAACGCATAACTCATACCGTATAACTCATAACTCATAACGCATAAAGCATAACGCATAACGCCTAACGCATAACGCAAACGCACAACGCATAACGCATAACGCATAATGCATAATGCATAACGCATAACGCATAACGCATAACGCATAACGCATAACGCATAACGCATAACGCATTACGCATAACGCATTACGCATAACGCATAACGCATAACGCATAACGCATAACGCATAACGCAAAAAGCATAACGCAACACGCATAACGCATAACGCATAACGCATAACGCATAACGCATAACGAACAACGCATAACGCATAACGCATAACGCTTAACGCATAACGCATAACGCATTACGCATAACGCATAACGCATAACGCATAACGCATAACGAATAACGCATAACGCATAACGCATAACGCATAACGCATAACGCATAACTCATACCGTATAACTCATAACTCATAACGCATAAAGCATAACGCATAACGCCTAACGCATAACGCAAACGCACAACGCATAACGCATAACGCATAATGCATAACGCATAACGCATAACGCATAACGCATAACGTATAACGCATAACGCAAAATGCATAACGCATAAGGCATAACGCATAACGCATAACGCATAACGCATAACGCTTAACGCATAACGCATAACGCATTACGCATAACGCATAACGCATAACGCATAACGCATAACGCATAACGTATAACTCATAACGCATAACGCATAACGCATAACGCATAACGCATAACGCATAACGCATAACGCATAACGCTCAACGCATAACGCATAACGCATTACGCATAACGCATAACGCATAACGCATAACGCATAACGCATAACGTATAACTCATAACGCATAACGCATAACGCATAACGCATAACGCATAACGCATAACGCATAACGCAAACGTATTACGCCCAACGCATAACGCATAACGAACAACGCATAACGCATAACGCATAACGCATAACGCATAACGCATAAAGCATAACGTATAACTCATAACGCATAACGCATAACGCATAACGCATAACGCATAACGCATAATGCATAACGCATAACGCATAACGCATAACGCATAACGTATAACGCATAACGCATAACGCATAACGGATAACGCATAACGCATAACGCAAAATGCATAACGCATATAGCATAACGCATAACCCATAACCCATAACGCATAACGCATATCGCACAACGCACAACGCACAACACAGAACGCATAACGCATAACGCATAACGCATAACGCATAACGCATAACGCATAACGCATAACGCAAACGTATTACGCCCAACGCATAACGAATAACGAACAACGCATAACGAACAACGCATAACGCATAACGCATAACGCATAACGCATAACGCATAACGCATAACGCATAACGCATAACGCATAACGCCTAACGCGTAACGCATAACGCATAACGCATAACGCATAACGCATAACGCATAACGCATAACGCATAACGCATAACGCATAACGCATAACGCATAACGCATAACGTATAACGCATAACGCATAAAGCATAACGCATAACGTTTAACGCATAACGTATAACTCATAACGCATAACGCATAACGCATAACGCATAACGCATAACGCATAACGCATAACGCATAACGCATAACGCATACCGCATAACGCATAACGCATAACGCATAACGCATAACGCATTACGCATAACGCATAACGCATAACGCATAACGCATAACGCATAACGCATAACGCATAACGCAAAAAGCATAACGCATCACGCATAACGCATAACGCATAACGCATAACGCATAACGCATAACGAACAACGCATAACGCATAACGCTTAACGCATAACGCATAACGCATTACGCATAACGCATAACGCATAACGCATAACGCATAACGCATAACGCATAACGTATAACTCATAACGCATAACGCATAACGCATAACGCATAACGCATAACGCATAACGCATAACGCATAACGAATAACGCATAACGCATAACGCATAACGCATAACGCATAACGCATAACGCATAACTCATACCGTATAACTCATAACTCATAACGCATAAAGCATAACGCATAACGCCTAACGCATAACGCATAACGCATAACGCATAACGCATAACGCATAACGCATAACGCATAACGCATAACGCGTAACGCGTAACGCATAACGCATAACGCATAACGCATAACGCATAACGCATAACGCATAACGCATAACGCATAACGCATAACGTATAACGCATAACGCATAAAGCATAACGCATAACGTTTAACGCATAACGTATAACTCATAACGCATAACGCATAACGCATAACGCATAACGCATAACGCATAACGCATAACGCATTACGCATAACGCATAACGCATAACGCATAACGCATAACGCATAACGCATAACGTATAACTCATAACGCATAACGCATAACGCATAACGCATAACGCATAACGCATAACGCATAACGAATAACGCATAACGCATAACGCATAACGCATAACGCATAACGCATAACTCATACCGTATAACTCATAACTCATAACGCATAAAGCATAACGCATAACGCCTAACGCATAACGCAAACGCACAACGCATAACGCATAACGCATAATGCATAACGCATAACGCATAACGCATAACGCATAACGTATAACGCATAACGCAAAATGCATAACGCATAAGGCATAACGCATAACGCATAACGCATAACGCATAACGCATAACGCATAACGCATTACGCATAACGCATAACGCATAACGCATAACGCATAACGCATAACGCATAACTCATAACGCATAACGCATAACGCATAACGCATAACGCATAACGCATAACGCATAACGCTTAACGCATAACGCATAACGCATTACGCATAACGCATAACGCATAACGCATAACGCATAACGCATAACGTATAACTCATAACGCATAACGCATAACGCATAACGCATAACGCATAACGCATAACGCATAACGCATAACGCGTAACGCATAACGGATCACGCATAACTCATAACGCATAACGCATAACGCTTAACGCATAACGCATAACGCATAACGCATAACGCATAACGCATAACGCATAACGCATAACGCATAACGCATAACGTATAACGCATAACGCTTAACGCATAACGTATAACTCATAACGCATAACGCATAACGCATAACGCATAACGCACAACGCATAACGCATAACGCATAACGCATAACGTATAACGCATAACGCATAACGCATAACGCACAACACAGAACGCATAACGCATAACGCATAACGCATAACGCATAATGGATCACGCATAACGTATAAGGCATAACGCATAACGCTTAACGCATAACGTATAACTCATAACGCATAACGCAAAAAGCATAACGCATCACGCATAACGCAAAACGCATAACGCATAACGCATAACGCATAACGCATAACGCATAACGCATAACGCATAACGCATAACGCATAACGCATAACGCATAACGCATAACGCATAACGCATAAAGCATAACGCATAACGCATAACGCATAACGCATAACGTATAACTCAAAACGCATAACTCATAAAGCATAACGCATCACGCATAACGCATAACGCATAACGCATAACGCATAACGCATAACGCATAACGCATAACGCATAACGCATAACGCATAACGCATAACGTATAACGTATAACGCATAACGCATAAAGCATAACGCATAACGCTTAATGCATAACGTATAACTCATAACGCATAACGCATAACGCATAACGCATAACGCATAACGCATAACGCATAACGCATAACGCATAACGCATAACGCATAACGCATAACGCATAACGCATAACGCATAACGCATAACGCATAACGCATAACGCATAACGCATAACGCATAACGCATAACGCATAACGCATAACGCATAACGCATAACGCATAACGCATAACGCATAACGCATAACGCGTAACGCGTAACGCGTAACGCGTAACGCGTAACGCATAACGCATAACGCATAACGCATAACGCATAACGCATAACGCATAACGCATAACGCATAACGCATAACGCATAACGCATAACTCATACCGTATAACTCATAACTCATAACGCATAAAGCATAACGCATAACGCCTAACGCATAACGCAAACGCACAACGCATAACGCATAACGCATAATGCATAACGCATAACGCATAACGCATAACGCATAACGCATAACGCATAACGCATAACGCATAACGCATAACGCATTACGCATAACGCATTACGCATAACGCATAACGCATAACGCATAACGCATAACGCATAACGCATAACGCAAAAAGCATAACGCAACACGCATAACGCATAACGCATAACGCATAACGCATAACGAACAACGCATAACGCATAACGCATAACGCATAACGCATAACGCATAACGCATTACGCATAACGCATAACGCATAACGCATAACGCATAACGCATAACGTATAACTCATAACGCATAACGCATAACGCATAACGCATAACGCATAACGCATAACGCATAACGCATAACGAATAACGCATAACGCATAACGCATAACGCATAACGCATAACGCATAACTCATACCGTATAACTCATAACTCATAACGCATAAAGCATAACGCATAACGCCTAACGCATAACGCAAACGCACAACGCATAACGCATAACGCATAATGCATAACGCATAACGCATAACGCATAACGCATAACGTATAACGCATAACGCAAAATGCATAACGCATAAGGCATAACGCATAACGCATAACGCATAACGCTTAACGCATAACGCATAACGCATTACGCATAACGCATAACGCATAACGCATAACGCATAACGCATAACGTATAACTCATAACGCATAACGCATAACGCATAACGCATAACGCATAACGCATAACGCATAACGCATAACGCTTAACGCATAACGCATAACGCATTACGCATAACGCATAACGCATAACGCATAACGCATAACGCATAACGTATAACTCATAACGCATAACGCATAACGCATAACGCATAACGCATAACGCATAACGCATAACGCAAACGTATTACGCCCAACGCATAACGCATAACGAACAACGCATAACGCATAACGCATAACGCATAACGCATAACGCATAAAGCATAACGTATAACTCATAACGCATAACGCATAACGCATAACGCATAACGCATAACGCATAATGCATAACGCATAACGCATAACGCATAACGCATAACGCATAACGCATAACGTATAACGCATAACGCATAACGCATAACGGATAACGCATAATGCATAACGCAAAATGCATAACGCATATAGCATAACGCATAACCCATAACCCATAACGCATAACGCATATCGCACAACGCACAACGCACAACACAGAACGCATAACGCATAACGCATAACGCATAACGCATAACGCATAACGCATAACGCATAACGCAAACGTATTACGCCCAACGCATAACGAATAACGAACAACGCATAACGCATAACGCATAACGCATAACGCATAACGCATAACGCATAACGCATAACGCATAACGTTTAACGCATAACGTATAACTCATAACGCATAACGCATAACGCATAACGCATAACGCATAACGCATAACGCATAACGCATAACGCATAACGCATACCGCATAACGCATAACGCATAACGCATAACGCATAACGTATAACGCATAACGCATAAAGCATAACGCATAACGTTTAACGCATAACGTATAACTCATAACGCATAACGCATAACGCATAACGCATAACGCATAACGCATAACGCATAACGCATAACGCATACCGCATAACGCATAACGCATAACGCATAACGCATAACGCATTACGCATAACGCATAACGCATAACGCATAACGCATAACGCATAACGCATAACGCATAACGCAAAAAGCATAACGCATCACGCATAACGCATAACGTATAACGCATAACGCATAACGCATAACGAACAACGCATAACGCATAACGCATAACGCTTAACGCATAACGCATAACGCATTACGCATAACGCATAACGCATAACGCATAACGCATAACGCATAACGTATAACTCATAACGCATAACGCATAACGCATAACGCATAACGCATAACGCATAACGCATAACGCATAACGCATAACGAATAACGCATAACGCATAACGCATAACGCATAACGCATAACGCATAACGCATAACTCATACCGTATAACTCATAACTCATAACGCATAAAGCATAACGCATAACGCCTAACGCATAACGCAAACGCACAACGCATAACGCATAACGCATAATGCATAACGCATAACGCATAACGCATAACGCATAACGCAAAATGCATAACGCATATAGCATAACGCATAACCCATAACCCATAACGCATAACGCATATCGCACAACGCACAACGCACAACACAGAACGCATAAGGCATAACGCATAACGCATAACGCATAACGCATAACGCATAACGCATAACGCATAACGCATAACGCATAACGCAAACGTATTACGCCCAACGCATAACGCATAACGAACAACGCATAACGCATAACGCATAACGCATAACATATAACGCATAACGCATAACGCATAACGCATAACGCATAACGTATAACTCATAACGCATAACGCATAAAGCATAACGTATAACGCAAAACGCATAACGCATAACGCAAAAGGCATAACGCATAACGTTAACGCATAACGCATAACGCATAACGCATAACGTATAACTCATAACGCATAACGCATAAAGCATAACGTATAACGCAAAACGCATAACGCATAACGCATAACGCATAACGCATAACGCATAACGCATAACGCATAACTCATACCCTATAACTCATAACTCATAACGCATAAAGCATAACGCATAACGCCTAACGCATAACTCAAACGCACAACGCATAACGCATAACGCATAATGCATAACGCATAACGCATAACGCATAACGCATAACGCATAACGCATAACGCAAAATGCATAACTCATATAGGATAACGCACAACCCATAACCCATAACGCATAACGCATATCGCACAACGCACAACGCATAACGCATAACGCATAACGCATAACGCATAACGCAAACGTATTACGCCCAACGCATAACGCATAACGAACAACGCATAACGCATAACGCATAACGCATAACGCATAACGTATTACGCATAACGCATAACGCATAACGCATAACGCATAACGCAAAAGGCATAACGCATAACGTTAACGCATAACGCATAACGCATAACGCATAACGCATAACGCATAACGCATAACGTATAACGCATAACGAATAACGCATAACTCATACCGTATAACGCATAACGCATAACGCATAAAGCATAACGCATAACGCATAACGCAAACGTATTACGCCCAACGCATAACGCATAACGCATAACGCATAACGCATAACGCATAACGCATAACGCATAACGCATAACGCATAACGCATAACGCATAACGCATAACGCATAACGCATAACGCAAACGTATTACGCCCAACGCATAACGCATAACGAACAACGCATAACGCATAACGCATAACGCATAACGCATAACGTATTACGCATAACGCATAACGCATAACGCATAACGCATAACGCATAACGTATAACGCATAACGCATAACGTATAACGCATAACGCATAACGCATAACTCATAACGCATAACGCATGGCGCATAACGCAAAATGCATAAGGCATAACGCATAACGCATAACGCATAACGCATAATGGATCACGCGTAACGCATAAAGCATAACGCATAACGCTTAACGCATAACGTATAACTCATAACGCACAACGCAAAAAGCATAACGCATCACGCCTAACGCATAACGCATAACGCATAACGAACAACGCATAACGCATAACGCATAACGCATAACGCATAACGCATAACGCATAACGAATAACGCATAATTTATACCGTATAACGCATAACGCATAACGCATAAAGCATAACGCATAACGCATAACGCAAACGTATTACGCCCAACGCATAACGCATAACGAACAACGCATAACGCATAACGCATAACGCATAACGCAAACGTATAACGCACAACGCATAACGCATAACGCAAACGTATAACGCATAACTCATAACGCATAACGCATAACGCATAACGCATAAAGCATAACGCATAACGCCTAACGCATAACGCAAACGCACAACGCATAACGCATAACGCATAACGCATAATGCATAACGCATAACGCATAACGCATAACGCATAACGCATAACGCAAAATGCATAACGCATATAGCATAACGCACAACCCATAACCCATAACGCATAACGCATATCGCACAACGCACAACGCACAACACAGAACGCATAACGCATAACGCATAACGCATAACGCATAACGCATAACGCATAACGCATAACGCATAACGCATAACGCATAACGAACAACGCATAACGCATAACGCATAACGCATAACGCATAACGCATTACGCATAACGCATAACGCATAACGCATAACGCATAACGCATAATGCATAACGCATAACGCATAACGCATAACGCATAACATATAACGCATAACGCATAACGCATAACGCATAACGCATAACGCATAACGCATAACGCATAACGCATAACGTATAACTCATAACGCATAACGCATAAAGCATAACGTATAACGCAAAACGCATAACGCATAACGCATAACGCATAACGCATAACGCATAACGCATAACGTATAACGCATAACGCATAACGTATAACGCATAACGCATAACGCATAACTCATAACGCATAACGCATGGCGCATAACGCAAAATGCATAAGGCATAACGCATAACGCATAACGCATAACGCATAATGGATCACGCGTAACGCATAAAGCATAACGCATAACGCTTAACGCATAACGTATAACTCATAACGCACAACGCAAAAAGCATAACGCATCACGCCTAACGCATAACGCATAACGCATAACGAACAACGCATAACGCATAACGCATAACGCATAACGCATAACGCATAACGCATAACGAATAACGCATAATTTATACCGTATAACGCATAACGCATAACGCATAAAGCATAACGCATAACGCATAACGCAAACGTATTACGCCCAACGCATAACGCATAACGAACAACGCATAACGCATAACGCATAACGCATAACGCAAACGTATAACGCACAACGCATAACGCATAACGCAAACGTATAACGCATAACTCATAACGCATAACGCATAACGCATAACGCATAAAGCATAACGCATAACGCCTAACGCATAACGCAAACGCACAACGCATAACGCATAACGCATAACGCATAACGCATAACGCATAACGCATAACGCATAACGCATAACGCATAACGCAAAATGCATAACGCATATAGCATAACGCACAACCCATAACCCATAACGCATAACGCATATCGCACAACGCACAACGCACAACACAGAACGCATAACGCATAACGCATAACGCATAACGCATAACGCATAACGCATAAGCATAACGCATAACGCATAACGCATAACGAACAACGCATAACGCATAACGCATAACGCATAACGCATAACGCATAACGCATAACTCATAACGCATAACGCATGGCGCATAACGCAAAATGCATAACGCATAACGCATAACGCATAACGCATAACATATAACGCATAACGCATAACGCATAACGCATAACGCATAACGCATAACGCATAACGCATAACGCATAACGTATAACTCATAACGCATAACGCATAAAGCATAACGTATAACGCAAAACGCATAACGCATAACGCAAAAGGCATAACGCATAACGTTAACGCATAACGCATAACGCATAACGCATAACGCATAACGCATAACGCATAACGCATAACGAATAACGCATAACTCATACCGTATAACGCATAACGCATAACGCATAAAGCATAACGCATAACGCATAACGCAAACGTATTACGCCCAACGCATAACGCATAACGCATAACGCATAACGCATAACGCATAACGCATAACGCATAACGCATAACGCATAACGCATAACGCAAACGTATTACGCCCAACGCATAACGCATAACGAACAACGCATAACGCATAACGCATAACGTATTACGCATAACGCATAACGCATAACGCATAACGCATAACGCATAACGCATAACGCATAACGCATCACGCATAACGCATAACGCATAACGCATAACGCATAACGCATAACGTATAACGCATAACGCATAACGCATAACGCATAACGCATAACGCATAACGCATAACGCATAACGCATAACGCATAACGCATAACGCATAACGCATAACGCATAACGCATAACGCATAACGCATAACGCATAACGCATAACGCATAACGCATAACGCATAACGTATAACGCATAACGCATAACGCATAACGCATAAAGCATAACTCATACCGTATAACTCATAACTCATAACGCATAAAGCATAACGCATAACGCATAACGCATAACGCATAACGCATAACTCATACCGTATAACTCATAACTCATAACGCATAAAGCATAACGCATAACGCCTAACGCATAACGCAAACGCACAACGCATAACGCATAACGCATAATGCATAACGCATAACGCATAACGCATAACGGATAACGCACAACGCATAACGCAAAATGCATAACGCATATAGCATAACGCATAACCCATAACCCATAACGCATAACGCATATCGCACAACGCACAACGCACATCACAGAACGCATAACGCATAACGCATAACGCATAACGCATAACGCATAACGCATAACGCATAACGCATAACGCATAACGCAAACGTATTACGCCCAACGCATAACGAATAACGAACAACGCATAACGCATAACGCATAACGCATAACGCATAACGCATAACGCATAACGCATAACGCATAACGCGTAACGCGTAACGCATAACGCATAACGCATAACGCATAACGCATAACGCATAACGCATAACGCATAACGCATAACGCATAACGCATAACGTATAACGCATAACGCATAAAGCATAACGCATAACGTTTAACGCATAACGTATAACTCATAACGCATAACGCATAACGCATAACGCATAACGCATAACGCATAACGCATAACGCATAACGCATAACGCATAACGCATAACGCATAACGCATAACGCATAACGCATAACGCATAACGCATAACGCATAACGCATAACGCATAACGCATAACGCATTACGCATAACGCATAACGCATAACGCATAACGCATAACGCATAACGCATAACGCATAACGCATAACGCAAAAAGCATAACGCATCACGCATAACGCATAACGCATAACGCATAACGCATAACGCATAACGAACAACGCATAACGCATAACGCATAACGCTTAACGCATAACGCATAACGCATTACGCATAACGCATAACGCATAACGCATAACGCATAACGCATAACGCATAACGCATAACGCATAACGCATAACGTATAACTCATAACGCATAACGCATAACGCATAACGCATAACGCATAACGCATAACGCATAACGCATAACGCATAACGCATAACGTATAACTCATAACGCATAACGCATAAAGCATAACGTATAACGCAAAACGCATAACGCATAACGCAAAAGGCATAACGCATAACGTTAACGCATAACGCATAACGCATAACGCATAACGCATAACGCATAACGCATAACGCATAACGAATAACGCATAACTCATACCGTATAACGCATAACGCATAACGCATAAAGCATAACGCATAACGCATAACGCAAACGTATTACGCCCAACGCATAACGCATAACGCATAACGCATAACGCATAACGCATAACGCATAACGCATAACGCATAACGCATAACGCATAACGCATAACGCATAACGCAAACGTATTACGCCCAACGCATAACGCATAACGAACAACGCATAACGCATAACGCATAACGTATTACGCATAACGCATAACGCATAACGCATAACGCATAACGCATAACGCATAACGCATAACGCATCACGCATAACGCATAACGCATAACGCATAACGCATAAAGCATAACGTATAACGCATAACGCATAACGCATAACGCATAACGCATAACGCATAACGCATAACGCATAACGCATAACGCATAACGCATAACGCATAACGCATAACGCATAACGCATAACGCATAACGCATAACGCATAACGCATAACGCATAACGCATAACGCATAACGCATAACGCATAACGCATAACGCATAAAGCATAACTCATACCGTATAACTCATAACTCATAACGCATAAAGCATAACGCATAACGCCTAACGCATAACGCATAACGCATAACGCATAACTCATACCGTATAACTCATAACTCATAACGCATAAAGCATAACGCATAACGCCTAACGCATAACGCAAACGCACAACGCATAACGCATAACGCATAATGCATAACGCATAACGCATAACGCATAACGGATAACGCATAACGCATAACGCAAAATGCATAACGCATATAGCATAACGCATAACCCATAACCCATAACGCATAACGCATATCGCACAACGCACAACGCACAACACAGAACGCATAACGCATAACGCATAACGCATAACGCATAACGCATAACGCATAACGCATAACGCATAACGCATAACGCATAACGCATAACGCATAACGCATAACGCAAACGTATTACGCCCAACGCATAACGAATAACGAACAACGCATAACGCATAACGCATAACGCATAACGCATAACGCATAACGCAAAACGCATAACGCATAACGCGTAACGCGTAACGCGTAACGCATAACGCATAACGCATAACGCATAACGCATAACGCATAACGCATAACGCATAACGCATAACGCATAACGCATAACGTATAACGCATAACGCATAACGCATAACGCATAACGCATAACGCATAACGCATAACGCATAACGCATAACGCAAACGTATTACGCCCAACGCATAACGAATAACGAACAACGCATAACGCATAACGCATAACGCATAACGCATAACGCATAACGCATAACGCATAACGCATAACGCATAACGCGTAACGCGTAACGCATAACGCATAACGCATAACGCATAACGCATAACGCATAACGCATAACGCATAACGCATAACGCATAACGTATAACGCATAACGCATAAAGCATAACGCATAACGTTTAACGCATAACGTATAACTCATAACGCATAACGCATAACGCATAACGCATAACGCATAACGCATAACGCATAACGCATAACGCATAACGCATAACGCATAACGCATAACGCATAACGCATGACGCATAACGCATAACGCATAACGCATAACGCATAACGCATAACGCATAACGCATAACGCATAACGCATAACGCATAACGCATAACGCATAACGCATAACGCATAACGCAAAAAGCATAACGCATCACGCATAACGCATAACGCATAACGCATAACGCATAACGCATAACGCATAACGAACAACGCATAACGCATAACGCATAACGCTTAACGCATAACGCATAACGCATTACGCATAACGCATAACGCATAACGCATAACGCATAACGCATAACGCATAACGCATAACGCATAACGCATAACGCATAACGCATAACGCATAACGTATAACTCATAACGCATAACGCATAACGCATAACGCATAACGCATAACGCATAACGCATAACGCATAACGCATAACGCATAACGAATAACGCATAACGCATAACGCATAACGCATAACGCATAACGCATAACGCATAACTCATACCGTATAACTCATAACTCATAACGCATAAAGCATAACGCATAACGCATAACGTATAACTCATAAC
Source organism: Lasioglossum morio (assembly GCA_916610235.2). Classification (NCBI taxonomy): domain Eukaryota; kingdom Metazoa; phylum Arthropoda; class Insecta; order Hymenoptera; family Halictidae; genus Lasioglossum; species Lasioglossum morio. Next base: position 69,112 of record CAKAJA020000587.1, on the reverse strand, counting down.
GCATAACGCAAAAAGCATAACGCATAACGCATAACGCAATCGTATTACGCCCAACGCATAACGCATAACGAACAACGCATAACGCATAACGCATAACGCATAACATATAACGCATAACGCATAACGCATAACGCATAACGTATAACTCATAACGCATAACGCATAAAGCATGACGTATAACGCAAAACGCATAACGCATAACGCAAAAGGCATAACGCATAACGTTAACGCATAACGCATAACGCATAACGCATAACGTATAACTCATAACGCATAACGCATAAAGCATAACGTATAACGCAAAACGCATAACGCATAACGCATAACGTATAACGCATAACTCATACCCTATAACTCATAACTCATAACGCATAAAGCATAACGCATAACGCCTAACGCATAACGCAAACGCACAACGCATAACGCATAACGCATAATGCATAACGCATAACGCATAACGCATAACGCATAACGCATTACGCATAACGCATAACGCATAACGCATAACGCATAACGCATAATGCGTAACGCATAACGCATAACGCATAACGCATAACATATAACGCATAACGCATAACGCATAACGTATAACTCATAACGCATAACGCATAAAGCATAACGTATAACGCAAAACGCATAACGCATAACGCAAAAGGCATAATGCATAACGTTAACGCATAACGCATAACGCATAACGCATAACGCATAACGCATAACGCATAACGCATAACGCATAACGCATAACGAATAACGCATAACTCATACCGTATAACGCATAACGCATAACGCATAAAGCATAACGCATAACGCATAACGCAAACGTATTACGCCCAACGCATAATGCATAACGCATAACGCATAACGCATAACGCATAACGCATAACGCATAACGCATAACGCATAACGCATAACGCAAACGTATTACGCCCAACGCATAACGCATAACGCATAACGCATAACGCATAACGCATAACGTATTACGCATAACGCATAACGCATAACGCATAACGCATAACGCATAACGCATAACGCATCACGCATAACGCATAACGCATAACGCATAACGCATAACGCATAACGTATAACGCATAACGCATAACGCATAACGCATAACGCATAACGCATAACGCATAACGCATAACGCATAACGCATAACGCATAACGCATAACGCATAACGCATAACGCATAACGCATAACGTATAACGCATAACGCATAACGTATAACGCATAACGCATAACGCATAACGCATAACGCATAACGCATAACTCATAACGCATAACGCATGGCGCATAACGCAAAATGCATAAGGCATAACGCATAACGCATAACGCATAACGCATAATGGATCACGCGTAACGCATAAAGCATAACGCATAACGCTTAACGCATAACGTATAACTCATAACGCACAACGCAAAAAGCATAACGCATCACGCATAACGCATAACGCATAACGCATAACGCATAACGCATAACGAATAACGCATAATTTATACCGTATAACGCATAACGCATAACGCATAAAGCATAACGCATAACGCAAACGTATTACGCCCAACGCATAACGCATAACGAACAACGCATAACGCATAACGCATAACGCAAACGTATAACGCACAACGCATAACGCATAACGCAAACGTATAACGCATAACGCATAACGCATAACGCATAACGCATAAAGCATAACGCATAACGCCTAACGCATAACGCAAACGCACAACGCATAACGCATAACGCATAATACATAACGCATAACGCATAACGCATAACGCATAACGCAAAATGCATAACGCATATAGCATAACGCACAACCCATAACCCATAACGCATAACGCATATCGCACAACGCACAACGCACAACACAGAACGCATAACGCATAACGCATAACGCATAACGCATAACGCATAACGCATAACGCATAACGCATAACGAACAACGCATAACGCATAACGCATAACGCATAACGCATAACGCATAACGCATTACGCATAACGCATAACGCATAACGCATAATGCATAACGCATAACGCATAACGCATAACGCATAACGCATAACATATAACGCATAACGCATAACGCATAACGCATAACGCATAACGCATAACGCATAACGTATAACTCATAACGCATAACGCATAAAGCATAACGTATAACGCAAAACGCATAACGCATAACGCAAAAGGCATAACGCATAACGTTAACGCATAACGCATAACGCATAACGCATAACGCATAACGCATAACGCATAACGCATAACGCATAACGAATAACGCATAACTCATACCGTATAACGCATAACGCATAACGCATAAAGCATAACGCATAACGCATAACGCAAACGTATTACGCCCAACGCATAACGCATAACGCATAACGCATAACGCATAACGCATAACGCATAACGCATAACGCATAACGCATAACGCATAACGCAAACGTATTACGCCCAACGCATAACGCATAACGAACAACGCATAACGGATAACGCATAACGCATAACGCATAACGTATTACGCATAACGCATAACGCATAACGCATAACGTATAACGCATAACGCATAACGCATAACGCATCACGCATAACGCATAACGCATAACGCATAACGCATAACGCATAGCGTATAACGCATAACGCATAACGCATAACGCATAACGCATAATGCATAACGCATAACGCATAACGCATAACGCATAACGCATAACGCATAACGCATAACGCATAACGCATAACGCATAACGCATAACGCATAACGCATAACGCATAACGCATTAAGTATAACGCATAACGCATAACGCATAACGCATAACGCATAACTCATAACGCATAACGCATGGCGCATAACGCAAAATGCATAAGGCATAACGCATAACGCATAACGCATAACGCATAATGGATCACGCGTAACGCATAAAGCATAACGCATAACGCTTAACGCATAACGTATAACTCATAACGCACAACGCAAAAAGCATAACGCATCACGCATAACGCATAACGCATAACGCATAACGAACAACGCATAACGCATAACGCATAACGCATAACGCATAACGCGTAACGCATAACGCATAACGCATAACGCATAACGCATAACGCATAACGAATAACGCATAATTTATACCGTATAACGCGTAACGCATAACGTATAACGCATAAAGCATAACGCATAACGCATAACGCAAACGTATTACGCCCAACGCATAACGCATAACGAACAACGCATAACGCATAACGCATAACGCAAACGTATAACGCACAACGAATAACGCATAACGCAAACGTATAACGCATAACGCATAACGCATAACGCATAACGCATAAAGCATAACGCATAACGCATAACGCATAACGCAAACGTATTACGCATAACGCATAACGCATAACGCATAACGCAAAATGCATAACGCATAACGCATAACGCATAACGCATAACGCATAACGCATAACGCATAACGCATAACGCATAACGCATAACGCATAACGCATAACGCATAACGCATAACGCATAACGCATAACGCATAACGCATAACGCATAACGCATAACGCATAATGCATAACGCATAACGCATAACGCATAACGCATAACGCATAACGCATAACGCATAACGCATAACGCATAACGCATGGCGCATAACGCAAAATGCATAACGGATCACGCATAACGCATAAAGCATAACGCATAACGCATAACGCATAACGCATAACGCATAACGCATAACGCATAACGCATAACGCATAACGCATAACGCATAACGCATAACGCATAACGCATAACGCCTAACGCATAACGCATAACTCATAACGCAAAATGCATAACGCATATAGCATAACGCATAACCCATAACCCATAACGCATAACGCATATCGCACAACGCACAACGCACAACACAGAACGCATAACGCATAACGCATAACGCATAACGCATAACGCATAACGCATAACGCATAACGCATAACGCATAACGCATAACGCATAACGCATAACGCATAACGCATAACGCATAACGCATAACGCATAACGCATAACGCAAACGTATTACGCCCAACGCATAACGAATAACGAACAACGCATAACGCATAACGCATAACGCATAACGCATAACGCATAACGCATAACGCATAACGCATAACGCAAACGCACAACGCATAACGCATAACGCATAATGCATAACGCATAACGCATAACGCATAACGCATAACGCATAACGCATAACGCATAACGCAAAATGCATAACGCATATAGCATAACGCATAACCCATAACCCATAACGAATAACGCATATCGCACAACGCACAACGCACAACACAGAACGCATAAGGCATAACGCATAACGCATAACGCATAACGCATAACGCATAACGCATAATGCATAACGCATAACGCATAACGCATAACGCATAACGCAAACGTATTACGCCCAACGCATAACGCATAACGAACAACGCATAACGCATAACGCATAACGCATAACGCATATCGCACAACGCACAACGCACAACACAGAACGCATAACGCATGACGCATAACGCATAACGCATAACGCATAACGCATAACGCATAACGCATAACGCATAACGCATAACGCATAACGCATAACGCAAACGTATTACGCCCAACGCATAACGAATAACGAACAACGCATAACGCATAACGCATAACGCATAACGCATAACGCATAACGCATAACGCAAACGCACAACGCATAACGCATAACGCATAACGCATAATGCATAACGCATAACGCATAACGCATAACGCATAACGCATAACGCAAAATGCATAACGCATATAGCATAACGCACAACCCATAACCCATAACGCATAACGCATATCGCACAACGCACAACGCACAACACAGAACGCATAACGCATAACGCATAACGCATAACGCATAACGCATAACGCATAATGCATAACGCATAACGCATAACGCATAACGCATAACGCATAACGCATAACGCAAAATGCATAACGCATATAGCATAACGCATAACCCATAACCCATAACGAATAACGCATATCGCACAACGCACAACGCATAACACAGAACGCATAAGGCATAACGCATAACGCATAACGCATAACACATAACGCATAACGCATAACGCATAACGCATAACGCATAACGCATAACGCATAACGCAAACGTATTACGCCCAACGCATAACACATAACGAACAACGCATAACGCATAACGCATAACGCATAACGAATAACGCATAATTTATACCGTATAACGCATAACGCATAAAGCATAACGCATAACGCATAACGCAAACGTATTACGCCCAACGCATAACGCATAACGAACAACGCATAACGCATAACGCATAACGCAAACGTATAACGCACAACGCATAACGCATAACGCAAACGTATAACGCATAACGCATAACGCATAACGCATAACGCATAACGCATAAAGCATAACGCATAACGCCTAACGCATAACGCAAACGCACAACGCATAACGCATAACGCATAATGCATAACGCATAACGCATAACGCATAACGCATAACGCATAACGCAAAATGCATAACGCATATAGCATAACGCACAACCCACAACCCATAACGCATAACGCATATCGCACAACGCACAACGCACAACACAGAACGCATAACTCATAACGCACAACGCATAACGCATAACGCATAACGCATAACGCATAACGCATAACGCATAACGCATAACGCATAACGAACAACGCATAACGCATAACGCATAACGCATATCGCATAACGCATAACGCATAACGCATAACGCATAACGTATAACTCATAACGCATAACGCATAAAGCATAACGTATAACGCAAAACGCATAACGCATAACGCATAAAGCATAACGCATAACGCATAACGCAAACGTATTACGCCCAACGCATAACGCATAACGCATAACGCATAACGCATAACGCATAACGCATAACGCATAACGCAAACGTATTACGCCCAACGCATAACGCATAACGAACAACGCATAAGGCATAACGCATAACGCATAACGTATTACGCATAACGCATAACGCATAACGCATAACGCATAACGCATAACGCATCACGCATAACGCATAACGCATAACGCATAACGCATAACGCATAACGTATAACGCATAACGCATAACGCATAACGCATAACGCATAACGCATAACGCATAACGCATAACGCATAACGCATAACGCATAACGCATAACGCATAACGCATAACGCATAACGCATAACGCATAACGCATAACGCATAACGCATAACGCATAACGCATAACTCATAACGTATAACTCATAACTCATAACGCATAAAGCATAACGCATAACGCCTAACGCATAACGCATAACGCATAACGCATAACGCATAACTCATACCGTATAACTCATAACTCATAACGCATAAAGCATAACGCATAACGCCTAACGCATAACGCAAACGCACAACGCATAACGCATAACGCATAATGCATAACGCATAACGCATGACGCATAACGGATAACGCATAACGCATAACGCAAAATGCATAACGCATATAGCATAACGCATAACCCATAACCCATAACGCATAACGCATATCGCACAACGCACAACGCACAACACAGAACGCATAACGCATAACGCATAACGCATAACGCATAACGCATAACGCATAACGCATAACGCATAACGCATAACGCATAACGCATAACGCATAACGCATAACGCATAACGCATAACGCATAACGCATAACGCATAACGCATAACGCATAACGCATAACGTATAACGCATAACGCATAACGCATAACGCATAACGCATAACGCATAACGCATAACGCATAACGCATAACGCATAACGCATAACGCAAACGTATTACGCCCAACGCATAACGAATAACGAACAACGCATAACGCATAACGCATAACGCATAACGCATAACGCATAACGCATAACGCATAACGCATAACGCATAACGCGTAACGCGTAACGCATAACGCATAACGCATAACGCATAACGCATAACGCATAACCCATAACGCATAACGCATATCGCATAACGCATAACGCATAACGCATAACGCATAACGCATAACGCATAACGCATAACGCATAACGCATAACGCATAACGCATAACGCATAACGCATAACGCAAAAAGCATAACGCATCACGCATAACGCATAACGCATAACGCATAACGCATAACGCATAACGAACAACGCATAACGCATAACGCATAACGCTTAACGCATAACGCATAACGCATTACGCATAACGCATAACGCATAACGCATAACGCATAACGCATAACGCATAACGTATAACTCATAACGCATAACGCATAACGCATAACGCATAACGCATAACGCATAACGCATAACGCATAACGCATAACGCATAACGCATAACGCATAACGCAAACGTATTACGCCCAACGCATAACGCATAACGAACAACGCATAACGCATAACGCATAACGCATAACGCATAACGTATTACGCATAACGCATAACGCATAACGCATAACGCATAACGCATAACGCATAACGCATAACGCATAACGCATCACGCATAACGCATAACGCATAACGCATAACGCATAACGTATAACGCATAACGCATAACGCATAACGCATAACGCATAACGCATAACGCATAACGCATAACGCATAACGCATAACGCATAACGCATAACGCATAACTCATAACGCATAACGCATAACGTATAACGCATAACGCATAACGTATAACGCATAACGCATAACGCATAACGCATAACGTATAACTCATAACGCATAACGCATGGCGCATAACGCAAAATGCATAAGGCATAACGCATAACGCATAACGCATAACGCATAACGCATAATGGATCACGCGTAACGCATAAAGCATAACGCATAACGCTTAACGCATAACGTATAACTCATAACGCACAACGCAAAAAGCATAACGCATCACGCATAACGCATAACGCATAACGCATAACGAACAACGCATAACGCATAACGCATAACGCATAACGCATAACGCATAGCGCATAACGCATAACGCATAACGCATAACGCATAACGCATAACGCATAACGAATAACGCATAATTTATACCGTATAACGCATAACGCATAACGCATAAAGCATAACGCATAACGCATAACGCAAACGTATTACGCCCAACGCATAACGCATAACGAACAACGCATAACGCATAACGCATAACGCAAACGTATAACGCACAACGCATAACGCATAACGCAAACGTATAACGCATAACGCATAACGCATAACGCATAACGCATAAAGCATAACGCATAACGCCTAACGCATAACGCAAACGCACAACGCATAACGCATAACGCATAATGCATAACGCATAACGCATAACGCATAACGCATAACGCATAACGCAAAATGCATAACGCATATAGCATAACGCACAACCCATAACCCATAACGCATAACGCATATCGCACAACGCACAACGCACAACACAGAACGCATAACGCATAACGCATAACGCATAACGCATAACGCATAACGCATAACGCATAACGCATAACGCATAACGCATAACGCATAACGCATAACGCATAACGCATAACGAACAACGCATAACGCATAATGCATAACGCATAACGCATAACGCATAACGCATAACGCATAACGAATAACGCATAACTCATACCGTATAACGCATAACGCATAACGCATAAAGCATAACGCATAACGCATAACGCAAACGTATTACGCCCAACGCATAACGCATAACGCATAACGCATAACGCATAACGCGTAACGCATAACGCATAACGCATAACGCATAACGCATAACGCATAACGCATAACGCAAACGTATTACGCCCAACGCATAACGCATAACGAACAACGCATAACGCATAACGCATAACGCATAACGCATAACGTATTACGCATAACGCATAACGCATAACGCATAACGCATAACGCATAACGCATCACGCATAACGCATAACGCATAACGCATAACGCATAACGCATAACGCATAACGCATAACGCATAACGCATAACGCATAACGCATAACGCATAACGCATAACGCATAACGCATAACGCATAACGCATTACGCATAACGCATAAAGCATAACGCATAACGCATAACGCAAACGTATTACGCCCAACGCATAACGCATAACGAACAACGGATAACGCATAACGCATAACGCATAACGCATAACGCATAAAGCATAACGCATAACGCATAACGCAAACGTATTACGCCCAACGCATAACGCATAACGCATAACGCATAACGCATAACGCGTAACGCATAACGCATAACGCATAACGCATAACGCATAACGCATAACGCAAACGTATTACGCCCAACGCATAACGCATAACGAACAACGCATAACGCATAACGCATTACGTATTACGCATAACGCATAACGCATAACGCATAACGCATAACGCATAACGCATAACGCATAACGCATAACGCATAACGCATAACGCATAACGCATAACGCATAACGCATAACGCATAACGCATAACGCATAACGCATAACGCATAACGCATAACGCATAACGCATAACGCATAACGCATAACGCATAACGCATAACGCATAACGCATAACGCATAACGCATAACGCATAACGCATAACGCATAACGCATAACGCATAACGCATAACGCATAACGTATAACGCATAACGCATAACGCATAACGCATAACGCATAACGCATAACGCATAACGCATGGCGCATAACGCAAAATGCATAAGGCATAACGCATAACGCATAACGCATAACGCATAATGGATCACGCGTAACGCATAAAGCATAACGCATAACGCTTAACGCATAACGTATAACTCATAACGCACAACGCAAAAAGCATAACGCATCACGCATAACGCATAACGCATAACGCATAACGAACAACGCATAACGCATAACGCATAATGCATAACGCATAACGCATAACGCATAACGCATAACGCATAACGCATAACGAATAACGCATAATTTATACCGTATAACGCATAACGCATAACTCATAACGCATAAAGCATAACGCATAACGCATAACGCAAACGTATTACGCCCAACGCATAACGCATAACGAACAACGGATAACGCATAACGCATAACGCAAACGTATAACGCACAACGCATAACGCATAACGCAAACGTATAACGCATAACGCATAACGCATAACGCATAAAGCATAACGCATAACGCATAACGCATAACGAAAACGTATTACGCATAACGCATAACGCATAACGCATAACGCATAACGCAAAATGCATAACGCATGGCGCATAACGCAAAATGCATAACGCATAACGCATAACGCATAACGCATAACGGATCACGCATAACGCATAACGCATAACGCATAACGCATAACGCATAACGCATAACGCATAACGCATAACGCATAACGCATAACGCATAACGCATAACGCATAACGCATAACGCATAACGCATAACGCATAACGCATAACGCATAACGCATAACGCATAACGCATAACGCATAACGCATAACGCATAACGCATAACGCATAACGCATAACGCATAACGCATAACGCATAACGCATAACGCATAACGCATAACGCATAACGCATAACGCATAACGCATAACGCATAACGCATAACGCATAACGCATAACGCATAACGCATAACGCATAACGCATAACGCATAAAGCATAACGCATAACGCATAACGCATAACGCATAACGCATAACGCATAACGCATAACGCATAACGCATAACGCCTAACGCATAACGCATAACTCATACCGTATAACTCATAACTCATAACGCATAAAGCATAACGCATAACGCCTAACGCATAACGCAAACGCACAACGCATAACGCATAACGCATAATGCATAACGCATAACGCATAACGCATAACGCATAACGCATAACGCATAACGCATAACGCATAACGCATAACGCATAACGCATAACGCATAACGCATAACGCATAACGCATAACGCATAACGCATAACGCATAACGCATAACGCATAACGCATAACGCATAACGCATAACGCATAACGCCTAACGCATAACGCATAACTCATACCGTATAACTCATAACTCATAACGCATAAAGCATAACGCATAACGCCTAACGCATAACGCAAACGCACAACGCATAACGCATAACGCATAATGCATAACGCATAACGCATAACGCATAACGCATAACGCATAACGCATAACGCAAAATGCATAACGCATATAGCATAACGCATAACCCATAACCCATAACGCATAACGCATATCGCACAACGCACAACGCACAACACAGAACGCATAACGCATAACGCATAACGCATAACGCATAACGCATAACGCATAACACATAACGCATAACGCATAACGCATAACGCATTACGCATAACGCATAACGCATTACGCAAACGTATTACGCCCAACGCATAACGAATAACGAACAACGCATAACGCATAACGCATAACGCATAACGCATAACGCAAACGCACAACGCATAACGCATAACGCATAATGCATAACGCATAACGCATAACGCATAACGCATAACGCATAACGCATAACGCAAAATGCATAACGCATATAGCATAACGCATAACCCATAACCCATAACGAATAACGCATATCGCACAACGCACAACGCACAACACAGAACGCATAAGGCATAACGCATAACGCATAACGCATAACGCATAACGCATAACGCATAACGCATAACGCATAACGCATAACGCATAACGCATAACGCAAACGTATTACGCCCAACGCATAACGCATAACGAACAACGCATAACGCATAACGCATAACGCATAACATATAACGCATAACGCATAACGCATAACGCATAACGTATAACTCATAACGCATAACGCATAAAGCATAACGTATAACGCAAAACGCATAACGCATAACGCATAACGCATAACGCATTACGCATAACGCATAACATATAACGCATAACGCATAATGCATAACGCATAACGCATAACGCATAACGCATAACATATAACGCATAACGCATAACGCATAACGCATAACGCATAACACATAACGTATAACGCATAACGCAAAAGGCATAACGCATAACGCATAACGCCTAACGCATAACGCAAACGCACAACGCATAACGCATAACGCATAATGCATAACGCATAACGCATAACGCATAACGCATAACGCATAACGCATAACGCATAACGCATAACGCATAACGCATAACGCATAACGCAAACGTATTACGCCCAACGCATAACGCATAACGAACAACGCATAACGCATAACGCATAACATATAACGCATAACGCATAACGCATAACGCATAACGTATAACTCATAACGCATAACGCATAAAGCATAACGTATAACGCAAAACGCATAACGCATAACGCATAACGTTAACGCATAACGCAAACGCACAACGCATAACGCATAACGCATAATGCATAACGCATAACGCATAACGCATAACGCATAACGCATAACGCAAAATGCATAACGCATATAGCATAACGCACAACCCATAACCCATAACGCATAACGCATATCGCACAACGCACAACGCATAACAGAGAACGCATAACGCATAACGCATAACGCATAACGCATAACGCATAACGCATAACGCATAACGCATAACGCATAACGCATAACGCATAACGCATAACGCATAACGCATAACGCATAACGCATAACGCATAACGAACAACGCATAACGCATAACGCATAACGCATAACGCATAACGCATAACGCATAACGCATAACGCATTACGCATAACGCATAACGCATAACGCATAACGCATAACGCATAATGCATAACGCATAACGCATAACGCATAACATATAACGCATAACGCATAACGCATAACGCATAACGCATAACGCATAACGTATAACGCATAACGCAAAAGGCATAACGCATAACGTTAACGCATAACGCATAACGCATAACGCATAACGCATAACGCATAACGCATAACGCATAACGCATAACGCATAACGAATAACGCATAACTCATACCGTATAACGCATAACGCATAACGCATAAAGCATAACGCATAACGCATAACGCAAACGTATTACGCCCAACGCATAACGCATAACGAGCAACGCATAACGCATAACGCATAACGCAAACGTATAACGCACAACGCATAACGCATAACGCAAACGTATAACGCATAACGCATAACGCATAACGCATAAAGCATAACGCATAACGCATAACGCATAACGCAAACGTATTACGCATAACGCATAACGCATAACGCATAACGCATAACGCATAACGCATAACGCATAACGCATAACGCATAGCGTATAACTCATAACGCATAACGCATAAAGCATAACGTATAACGCATAACGCATAACGCAAAAGGCATAACGCACAACATATAACGCATAACGCATAACGCATAACGCATAACGCATAACGTATAACTCATAACGCATAACGCATAAAGCATAACGTATAACGCAAAACGCATAACGCATAACGCAAAAGGCATAACGCATTACGTTAACGCATAACGCATAACGCATGGCGCATAACGCAAAATGCATAACGCATAACGCATAACGCATAACGCATAACGGATCACGCATAACGCATTAAGCATAACGCATAACGCTTAACGCATAACGTATAACTCATAACCCATAACGCAAAAAGCATAACGCATCACGCATAACGCATAACGCATAACGCATAACGTATAACGCATAACGCATAACGCATAACGCATAACGCATAACGCATAACGCATAACTCATAACGCATAACGCATGGCGCATAACGCAAAATGCATAACGCATAACGCATAACGCATAACGCATAATGGATCACGCATAACGCATAAAGCATAACGCATAACGCTTAACGCATAACGCATAACGCATAACGCATAACGCATAACGCATAACGCAAAATTCATAACGCATATAGCATAACGCATAACCCATAACCCATAACGCATAACGCATATCGCACAACGCACAACGCACAACACAGAACGCATAGCGCATAACGCATAACGCATAACGCATAACGCATAACGCATAACGCATAACGCATAACGCATAACGCATAACGCATAACGCAAACGTATTACGCCCAACGCATAACGCATAACGAACAACGCATAACGCATAACGCATAACGCATAACGCATAACGCATAACGCATTACGCATAACGCATAACGCATAACGCATAACGCATAACGCATAACGCATAACATATAACGCATAACGCATAACGCATAACGCATAGCGTATAACTCATAACGCATAACGCATAAAGCATAACGTATAACGCATAACGCATAACGCAAAAGGCATAACGCATAACGTTAACGCATAAAGCATAACGCATAACGCATAACGTATAACTCATAACGCATAACGCATAAAGCATAACGTATAACGCAAAACGCATAACGCATAACGCATAACGCATAACGCATAACGAATAACGCATAACGCATAACGCATAACGCATAACGCATAACGCATAACGCATAACGCATAACGCATAACGCATTACGCATAACGCATAACTCATACCCTATAACTCATAACTCATAACGCATAAAGCATAACGCATAACGCCTAACGCATAACGCAAACGCACAACGCATAACGCATAACGCATAATGCATAACGCATAACGCATAACGCATAACGCATAACGCATAACGCATAACGCATAACGCATAACGCATAACGCAAAATGCATAACGCATATAGCATAACGCACAACCCATAACCCATAACGCATAACGCATATCGCACAACGCACAACGCACAACACAGAACGCATAACGCATAACGCATAACGCATAACGCATAACGCATAACGCATAACGCATAACGCATAACGCAAACGTATTACGCCCAACGCATAACGCATAACGAACAACGCATAACGCATAACGCATAACGCATAACGCATAACGCATAACGCATTACGCATAACGCATAACGCATAACGCATAACGCATAACGCATAATGCATAACGCATAACGCATAACGCATAACATATAACGCATAACGCATAACGCATAACGCATAACGTATAACTCATAACGCATAACGCATAAAGCATAACGTATAACGCAAAACGCATAACGCATAACGCAAAAGGCATAACGCATAACGTTAACGCATAACGCATAACGCATAACGCATAACGCATAACGCATAACGCATAACGCATAACGCATAACGAATAACGCATAACTCATACCGTATAACGCATAACGCATAACGCATAAAGCATAACGCATAACGCATAACGCAAACGTATTACGCCCAACGCATAACGCATAACGAACAACGCATAACGCATAACGCATAACGCAAACGTATAACGCACAACGCATAACGCATAACGCAAACGTATAACGCATAACGCATAACGCATAACGCATAAAGCATAACGCATAACGCATAACTCATAACGCAAACGTATTACGCATAACGCATAACGCATAACGCATAACGTATAACGCATAACGCATAACGCATAACGCATAACGCATAACGCATAACGCATAACGCATAAAGCATAACGCATAACGCATAACGCATAACGCATAACGTATAACTCAAAACGCATAACACATAAAGCATAACGCATCACGCATAACGCATAACGCATAACGCATAACGCATAACGCATAACGCATAACGCATAACGCATAACGCATAACGCATAACGCATAACGCATAACGCATAACGCATAACGTATAACGCATAACGCATAAAGCATAACGCATAACGCTTAATGCATAACGTATAACTCATAACGCATAACGCATAACGCATAACGCATAACGCATAACGCATAACGCATACCGCATAACGCATAACGCATAACGCATAACGCATAACGCAAACGTATTACGCATAACGCATAACGCATAACGCATAACGCAAAATGCATAACGCATAACGCATAACGCATAACGCATAACGCATAACGCATAACGCATAACGCATAACGCATAACGCATAACGCATAACGCATAACGCATAACGCATAACGCATAAAGCATAACGCATAACGGATAACGCATAACGCATAACGCAAACGTATAACCCACAACGCATAACGCATAACGCATAACGCATATAGCATATCGCATAACGCATAACGCATAACGCATAACGCATAACGCTTGGCGCATAACGCAAAATGCATAACGCATAACGCATAACGCATAACGCATAACGGATAACGCATAACGCATAAAGCATAACGCATAACGCTTAACGCATAACGTATAACTCATAACACATAACGCAAAAAGCATAACAAATCACGCATAACGCATAACGCATAACGCATAACGCATAACGCATAACGCATAACGCATAACGATTAACGCATAACGCATAACGCATATGCATAACGCATAACGCATAACGCATAATGCATAACGCATAACCCATAAAGCATAACGCCTAACGCAAACGTATAACGCACAACGCATAACGCATAACGCATAACGCATAACGCATAACGCATAACGCATAACGCATAACGCATAACGCATAACGCATAACGCATAACGTATAACGCATAACGCATAACGCATAACGCATAACGCATAACTCATAACGCATAACGCATGGCGCATAACGCAAAATGCATAACGCATAACGCATAACGCATAACGCATAATGGATCACGCATAACGTATAAAGCATAACGCATAACGCTTAACGCATAACGTATAACTCATAACGCATAACGCAAAAAGCATAACGCATCACGCATAACGCATAACGCATAACGCATAACGCATAACGCATAACGAACAACGCATAACGCATAACGCATAACGCATAACGCATAACGCATAACGCATAACGCATTACGCATAACGCATAACGCATAACGCATAACGCATAACGCATAACGTATAACTCAAAACGCATAACACATAAAGCATAACGCATCACGCATAACGCATAACGCATAACGCATAACGCAAACGTATTACGCCCAACGCATAACGAATAACGAACAACGCATAACGCATAACGCATAACGCATAACGCATAACGCATAACGCATAACGCATAACGCATAACGCGTAACGCATAACGCATAACGCATAACGCATAACGCATAACGCATAACGCATAACGCATAACGCATAACGCATAACGCATAACGCATAACGTATAACGCATAACGCATAAAGCATAACGCATAACGTTTAACGCATAACGTATAACTCATAACGCATAACGCATAACGCATAACGCATAACGCATAACGCATAACGCATAACGCATAACGCATAACGCATAACGCATAACGCATAACGCATAACGCATAACGCATAACGCATAACGCATAACGCATAACGCATAACGCATAACGCATTACGCATAACGCATAACGCATAACGCATAACGCATAACGCATAACGCATAACGCATAACGCATAACGCATAACGCATAACGCATAACGCATAACGCGTAACGCGTAACGCATAACGCATAACGCATAACGCATAACGCACAACGCATAACGCATAACGCATAACGCATAACGAATAACGCATAACGCATAACGCATAACGCATAACGCATAACGCATAACTCATACCGTATAACTCATAACTCATAACGCATAAAGCATAACGCATAACGCCTAACGCATAACGCAAACGCACAACGCATACCGCATAACGCATAATGCATAACGCATAACGCATAACGCATAACGCATAACGCATAACGCATAACGCAAAACGCATAACGCATAACGCAAAAGGCATAACGCATAACGTTAACGCATAACGCATAACGCATAACGCATAACGTATAACTCATAACGCATAACGCATAAAGCATAACGTATAACGCAAAACGCATAACGCATAACGCATAACGCATAACGCATAACGCATAACGCATAACGCATAACGCATAACTCATACCCTATAACTCATAACTCATAACGCATAAAGCATAACGCATAACGCCTAACGCATAACGCAAACGCACAACGCATAACGCATAACGCATAATGCATAACGCATAACGCATAACGCATAACGCATAACGCATAACGCATAACGCAAAATGCATAACGCATATAGCATAACGCATAACCCATAACCCATAACGCATAACGCATATCGCACAACGCACAACGCACAACACAGAACGCATAAGGCATAACGCATAACGCATAACGCATAACGCATAACGCATAACGCATAACGCATTACGCATAACGCATAACGCATAACGCATAACGCATAACGCATAATGCATAACGCATAACGCATAACGCATAACGCATAACATATAACGCATAACGCATAACGCATAACGCATAACGCATAACGCATAACGTATAACTAATAACGCATAACGCATAAAGCATAACGTATAACGCAAAACGCATAACGCATAACGCAAAAGGCATAACGCATAACGTTAACGCATAACGCATAACGCATAACGCATAACGCATAACGCATAACGCATAACGCATAACGAATAACGCATAACTCATACCGTATAACGCATAACGCATAACGCATAAAGCATAACGCATAACGCATAACGCAAACGTATTACGCCCAACGCATAACGCATAACGCATAACGCATAACGCATAACGCATAACGCATAACGCATAACGCATAACGCATAACGCATAACGCATCACGCATAACGCATAACGCATAACGAATAACGCATAACGCATAACGCATAACGCATAACGCAAACGTATTACGCCCAACGCATAACGCATAACGCATAACGAACAACGCATAACGCATAACGCATAACGCATAACGTATTACGCATAACGCATAACGCATAACGCATAACGCATAACGCATAACGCATAACGCATCACGCATAACGCATAACGCATAACGCATAACGCATAACGCATAACGCATAACGCATAACGCAAACGTATTACGCCCAACGCATAACGCATAACGAACAACGCATAACGCATAACGCATAACGCATAATGGATCACGCGTAACGCATAAAGCATAACGCATAACGCATAACGCATAACGCATAACGCATAACGCATAACGCATCACGCATAACGCATAACGCATAACGCATAACGCATAACGCATAACGCATAACGCATAACGCAAACGTATTACGCCCAACGCATAACGCATAACGAACAACGCATAACGCATAACGCATAACGCATAACGTATTACGCATAACGCATAACGCATAACGCATAACGCATAACGCATAACGCATAACGCATAACGCATCACGCATAACGCATAACGCATAACGCATAACGCATAACGCATAACGCATAACGCATAACGCATAACGCAAATGTATTACGCCCAACGCATAACGCATAACGAACAACGCATAACGCATAACGCATAACGCATAACGTATTACGCATAACGCATAACGCATAACGCATAACGCATAACGCATAACGCATAACTCATCACGCATAACGCATAACGCATAACGCATAACGCATAACGCATAACGCATAACGCATAACGCATAACGCATAACGCAAACGTATTACGCCCAACGCATAACGCATAACGAACAACGCATAACGCATAACGCATAACGCATAACGTATTACGCATAACGCATAACGCATAACGCATAACGCATAACGCATAACGCATAACGCATAACGCATCACGCATAACGCATAACGCATAACGTATAACGCATAACGCATAACGCATAACGCATAACGCATAACGCAAACGTATTACGCCCAACGCATAACGCATAACGAACAACGCATAACGCATAACGCATAACGCATAATGGATCACGCGTAACGCATAAAGCATAACGCATAACGCTTAACGCATAACGTATAACTCATAACGCACAACGCAAAAAGCATAACGCATCACGCGTAACGCATAAAGCATAACGCATAACGCTTAACGCATAACGTATAACTCATAACGCACAACGCAAAAAGCATAACGCATCACGCATAACGCATAACGCATAACGCATAACGAACAACGCATAACGCATAACGCATAATGCATAACGCATAACGCATAACGCAAACGTATTACGCCCAACGCATAACGCATAACGAACAACGCATAACGCATAACGCATAACGCAAACGTATAACGCACAACGCATAACGCATAACGCAAACGTATAACGCATAACGCATAACGCATAACGCATAACGCATAAAGCATAACGCATAACGCATAACGCATAACGCAAACGTATTACGCATAACGCATAACGCATAACGCATAACGCAAAATGCATAACGCATGGCGCATAACGCAAAATGCATAACGCATAACGCATAACGCATAACGGATCACGCATAACGCATAAAGCATAACGCATAACGCATAACGCATAACGCATAACGCATAACGCATAACGCATAACGCATAACGCATAACGCATAACGCATAACGCATAACGCATAACGCATAACGCATAACGCATAACGCATAACGCATAACGCATAACGCATAACGCATAACGCATAACGCATAACGCAAAACGCATAACGCATAACGCATAACGCATAACGCATAACGCATAACGCATAACGCATAACGCATAACGCATAACGCCTAACGCATAACTCATACCGTATAATTCATAACTCATAACGCATAAAGCATAACGCATAACGCCTAACGCATAACGCAAACGCACAACGCATAACGCATAACGCATAATGCATAACGCATAACGCATAACGCATAACGCATAACGCATAACGCAAAATGCATAACGCATATAGCATAACGCATAACCCATAACCCATAACGCATAACGCATATCGCACAACGCACAACGCACAACACAGAACGCATAACGCATAACGCATAACGCATAACGCATAACGCATAACGCATAACGCATAACGCATAACGCATAACGCATTACGCAAACGTATTACGCCCAACGCATAACGAATAACGAACAACGCATAACGCATAACGCATAACGCATAACGCATAACGCATAACGCAAACGCACAACGCATAAGGCATAACGCATAATGCATAACGCATAACGCATAACGCATAACGCATAACGCATAACGCATAACGCATAACGCATAACGCATAACGCAAAATGCATAACGCATATAGCATAACGCATAACCCATAACCCATAACGAATAACGCATATCGCACAACGCAGAACGCACAACACAGAACGCATAAGGCATAACGCATAACGCATAACGCATAACGCATAACGCATAACGCATAACGCATAACGCATAACGAACAACGCATAACGCATAACGCATAACGCATAACGCATAACGCATAACGCATAACGCATAACGCATAACGCATAACGCATAACGCATAACGCATAACGCATAACGAACAACGCATAACGCATAACGCATAACGCATAACGCATAACGCATAACGCATTACGCATAACGCATAACGCATAACGCATAACGCATAACGCATAATGCATAACGCATAACGCATAACGCATAACGCATAACATATAACGCATAACGCATAACGCATAACGCATAACGCATAACGCATAGTGTATAACGCATAACGCAAAAGGCATAACGCATAACGTTAACGCATAACGCATAACGCATAACGCATAACGCATAACGCATAACGCATAACGCATAACGCATAACGCATAACGAATAACGCATAACTCATACCGTATAACGCATAACGCATAACGCATAAAGCATAACGCATAACGCATAACGCAAACGTATTACGCCCAACGCATAACGCATAACGAGCAACGCATAACGCATAACGCATAACGCAAACGTATAACGCACAACGCATAACGCATAACGCAAACGTATAACGCATAACGCATAACGCATAACGCATAAAGCATAACGCATAACGCATAACGCATAACGCAAACGTATTACGCATAACGCATAACGCATAACGCATAACGCATAACGCATAAAGCATAACGCATAACGCATAACGCATAACGCATAAAGCATAACGCATAACGGATAACGCATAACGCATAACGCATAACGTATAACTCATAACCCATAACGCAAAAGCATAACGCATCACGCATAACGCATAACGCATAACGCATAACGCATAACGCATAACGCATGGCGCATAACGCAAAATGCATAACGCATAACGCATAACGCATAACGCATAACGGATCACGCATAACGCATTAAGCATAACGCATAACGCTTAACGCATAACGTATAACTCATAACCCATAACGCAAAAAGCATAACGCATCACGCATAACGCATAACGCATAACGCATAACGTATAACGCATAACGCATAACGCATAACGCATAACGCATAACTCATAACGCATAACGCATGGCGCATAACGCAAAATGCATAACGCATAACGCATAACGCATAACGCATAACGCATAATGGATCACGCATAACGCATAAAGCATAACGCATAACGCTTAACGCATAACGCATAACGCATAACGCATAACGCATAACGCAAAATGCATAACGCATATAGCATAACGCATAACCCATAACCCATAACGCATAACGCATATCGCACAACGCACAACGCACAACACAGAACGCATAGCGCATAACGCATAACGCATAACGCATAACGCATAACGCATAACGCATAACGCAAACGTATTACGCCCAACGCATAACGCATAACGAACAACGCATAACGCATAACGCATAACGCATAACGCATAACGCATAACGCATAACGCATAACGCATAACGCATTACGCATAACGCATAACGCATAACGCATAACGCATAACGCATAACGCATAACATATAACGCATAACGCATAACGCATAACGCATAGCGTATAACTCATAACGCATAACGCATAAAGCATAACGTATAACGCAAAACGCATAACGCATAACGCAAAAGGCATAACGCATAACGTTAACGCATAAAGCATAACACATAACGCATAACGTATAACTCATAACGCATAACGCATAAAGCATAACGTATAACGCAAAACGCATAACGCATAACGCATAACGCATAACGCATAACGCATAACGAATAACGCATAACGCATAACGCATAACGCATAACGCATAACGCATAACGCATAACGCATAACGCATAACGCATAACGCATAACTCATACCCTATAACTCATAACTCATAACGCATAAAGCATAACGCATAACGCCTAACGCATAACGCAAACGCACAACGCATAACGCATAACGCATAATGCATAACGCATAACGCATAACGCATAACGCATAACGCATAACGCATAACGCAAAATGCATAACGCATATAGCATAACGCACAACCCATAACCCATAACGCATAACGCATATCGCACAACGAACAACGCACAACACAGAACGCATAACGCATAACGCATAACGCATAACGCATAACGCATAACGCATAACGCATAACGCATAACGCATAACGAATAACGCATAACGCATAACGCATAACGCATAACGCATAACGCATAACGCATAACGCATAACGCATAACGCATAACGCATAACTCATACCCTATAACTCATAACTCATAACGCATAAAGCATAACGCATAACGCCTAACGCATAACGCAAACGCACAACGCATAACGCATAACGCATAATGCATAACGCATAACGCATAACGAACAACGCATAACGCATAACGCATAACGCATAACGCATAACGCATAACGCATTACGCATAACGCATAACGCATAACGCATAACGCATAACGCATAATGCATAACGCATAACGCATAACGCATAACGTATAACATATAACGCATAACGCATAACGCATAACGCATAACGCATAACGCATAGTGTATAACGCATAACGCAAAAGGCATAACGCATAACGTTAACGCATAACGCATAACGCATAACGCATAACGCATAACGCATAACGCATAACGCATAACGCATAACGCATAACGCATAACGAATAACGCATAACTCATACCGTATAACGCATAACGCATAACGCATAAAGCATAACGCATAACGCATAACGCAAACGTATTACGCCCAACGCATAACGCATAACGAGCAACGCATAACGCATAACGCATAACGCAAACGTATAACGCACAACGCATAACGCATAACGCAAACGTATAACGCATAACGCATAACGCATAAAGCATAACGCATAACGCATAACGCATAACGCAAACGTATTACGCATAACGCATAACGCATAACGCATAACGCATAACGCATAACGCATAACGCATAACGCATAACGCATAACGCATAAAGCATAACGCATAACGGATAACGCATAACGCATAACGCATAACGTATAACTCATAACCCATAACGCAAAAGCATAACGCATCACGCATAACGCATAACGCATAACGCATAACGCATAACGCATAACGCATGGCGCATAACGCAAAATGCATAACGCATAACGCATAACGCATAACGCATAACGGATCACGCATAACGCATTAAGCATAACGCATAACGCTTAACGCATAACGTATAACTCATAACCCATAACGCAAAAAGCATAACGCATCACGCATAACGCATAACGCATAACGCATAACGTATAACGCATAACGCATAACGCATAACGCATAACGCATAACTCATAACGCATAACGCATGGCGCATAACGCAAAATGCATAACGCATAACGCATAACGCATAACGCATAATGGATCACGCATAACGCATAAAGCATAACGCATAACGCTTAACGCATAACGCATAACGCATAACGCATAACGCATAACGCAAAATGCATAACGCATATAGCATAACGCATAACCCATAACCCATAACGCATAACGCATATCGCACAACGCACAACGCACAACACAGAACGCATAGCGCATAACGCATAACGCATAACGCATAACGCATAACGCATAACGCATAACGCAAACGTATTACCCCCAACGCATAACGCATAACGAACAACGCATAACGCATAACGCATAACGCATAACGCATAACGCATAACGCATAACGCATAACGCATAACGCATAACGCATAACGCATTACGCATAACGCATAACGCATAACGCATAACGCATAACGCATAACGCATAACATATAACGCATAACGCATAACGCATAACGCATAGCGTATAACTCATAACGCATAACGCATAAAGCATAACGTATAACGCAAAACGCATAACGCATAACGCAAAAGGCATAACGCATAACGTTAACGCATAAAGCATAACACATAACGCATAACGTATAACTCATAACGCATAACGCATAAAGCATAACGTATAACGCAAAACGCATAACGCATAACGCATAACGCATAACGCATAACGCATAACGAATAACGCATAACGCATAACGCATAACGCATAACTCATACCCTATAACGCATAACGCATAACGCATAACGCATAACGCATAACGCATAACGCATAACGCAAAATGCATAACGCATATAGCATAACGCACAACCCATAACCCATAACGCATAACGCATATCGCACAACGAACAACGCACAACACAGAACGCATAACGCATAACGCATAACGCATAACGCATAACGCATAACGCATAACGCATAACGCATAACGCATAACGCATAACGCATAACGCATAACGCATAACGCATAACGCATAACGCATAACGCATAACGCAAAATGCATAACGCATATAGCATAACGCACAACCCATAACCCATAACGCATAACGCATATCGCACAACGAACAACGCACAACACAGAACGCATAACGCATAACGCATAACGCATAACGCATAACGCATAACGCATAACGCATAACGCATAACGCAAACGTATTACGCCGAACGCATAACGCATAACGAACAACGCATAACGCATAACGCATAACGCATAACGCATAACGCATAACGCATAACGCATAACGCATAACGCATAACGCATAACGCATAACGCATAACGCATAACGCATAATGCAGAACGCATAACGCATAACGCATAACGCACAACATATAACGCATAACGCATAACGCATAACGCATAACGCATAACGTATAACTCATAACGCATAACGCATAAAGCATAACGTATAACGCAAAACGCATAACGCATAACGCAAAAGGCATAACGCATTACGTTAACGCATAACGCATAACGCATAACGCATAACGAATAACGCATAACTCATACCGTATAACGCATAACGCATAACGCATAAAGCATAACGCATAACGCATAACGCAAACGTATTACGCCCAACGCATAACGCATAACGAACAACGCATAACGCATAACGCATAACGCAAACGTATAACGCACAACGCATAACGCATAACGCAAACGTATAACGCATAACGCATAACGCATAACGCATAAAGCATAACGCATAACGCATAACTCATAACGCAAACGTATTACGCATAACGCATAACGCATAACGCATAACGTATAACGCATAACGCATAACGCATAACGCATAACGCATAACGCATAACGCATAACGCATAACGCATAACGCATAACGCATAACGCATAACGCATAACGCATAAAGCATAACGCATAACGCATAACGCATAACGCATAACGTATAACTCAAAACGCATAACACATAAAGCATAACGCATCACGCATAACGCATAACGCATAACGCATAACGCATAACGCATAACGCATAACGCATAACGCATAACGCATAACGCATAACGCAAAACGCATAACGCATAACGCATAACGCATAACGTATAACGCATAACGCATAAAGCATAACGCATAACGCTTAATGCATAACGTATAACTCATAACGCATAACGCATAACGCATAACTCATAACGCATAACGCATAACGCATAACGCATAACGCATAACGCATAACGCATAACGCATAACGCATAACGCATAACGCATAACGCATAACGCATAACGCATAACGCATAACGCATAACGCATAACGCATAACGCATAACGCATAACGCATAACGCATAACGCATAACGCATAACGCATAACGCATAACGCATAACGCATAACGCATAACGCATAACGCATAACGCATAACGCATAACGCATAACGTATAACGCATAACGCAATAACGCATAACGCATAACGCATAACTCATAACGCATAACGCATGGCGCATAACGCACAACGCATAACGCATAACTCATAACGCATAACGCATAACGCATAACGCATAACGCATAACGCATAACGCATAACGCATAACGCATAACGCATAACGCATAACGCATAACGCATAACGCATAACGCATAACACATAACGAATAACGCATAACTCATACCGTATAACGCATAACGCATAACGCATAAAGCATAACGCATAACGCATAACGCAAACGTATTACGCCCAACGCTTAACGCATAACGAACAACGCATAACGCATAACGCAAACGTATAACGCACAACGCATAACGCATAACGCAAACGTATAACGCATAACGCATAACGCATAACGCATAAAGCATAAAGCATAACGCATAACGCATAACGCATAACGCATAACGCAAACGTATTACGCATAACGCATAACGCATAACGCATAACGCAAAATGCATAACGCATAAAGCATAACGCATAACGCTTAACGCATAACGTATAACTCATAACGCACAACGCAAAAAGCATAACGCATCACGCATAACGCATAACGCATAACGCATAACGAACAACGCATAACGCATAACGCATAATGCATAACGCATAACGCATAACGCAAACGTATTACGCCCAACGCATAACGCATAACGAACAACGCATAACGCATAACGCATAACGCAAACGTATAACGCACAACGCATAACGCATAACGCAAACGTATAACGCATAACGCATAACGCATAACGCATAACGCATAACGCATAACGCATAACGCATAACGCATAACGCATAACGCATAACGCATAACGCATAACGCATTACGCATAACGCATAACGCATAACGCATAACGCATAACGCATAACGCATAACGCATAACGCATAACGCATAACGCCTAACGCATAACGCATAACTCATACCGTATAACTCATAACTCATAACGCATAAAGCATAACGCATAACGCCTAACGCATAACGCAAACGCACAACGCATAACGCATAACGCATAATGCATAACGCATAACGCATAACGCATTACGCATAACGCATAACGCAAAATGCATAACGCATATAGCATAACGCATAACCCATAACCCATAACGCATAACGCATATCGCACAACGCACAACGCACAACACAGAACGCATAACGCATAACGCATAACGCATAACGCATAACGCATAACGCATAACGCATAACGCATAACGCATAACGCATAACGCATAACGCATAACGCATTACGCAAACGTATTACGCCCAACGCATAACGAATAACGAACAACGCATAACGCATAACGCATAACGCATAACGCATAACGCATAACGCATAACGCATAACGCAAACGCACAACGCATAAGGCATAACGCATAATGCATAACGCATAACGCATAACGCATAACGCATAACGCATAACGCATAACGCATAACGCATAACGCATAACGCATAACGCATAACGCATAACGCAAAATGCATAACGCATATAGCATAACGCATAACCCATAACCCATAACGAATAACGCATATCGCACAACGCACAACGCACAACACAGAACGCATAAGGCATAACGCATAACGCATAACGCATAACGCATAACGCATAACGCATAACGCATAACGCATAACGCATAACGCATAACGCATAACGCAAACGTATTACGCCCAACGCATAACGCATAACGAACAACGCATAACGCATAACGCATAACGCATAACATATAACGCATAACGCATAACGCATAACGCATAACGTATAACTCATAACGCATAACGCATAAAGCATAACGTATAACGCAAAACGCATAACGCATAACGCAAAAGGCATAACGCATAACGTTAACGCATAACGCATAACGCATAACGTATAACTCATAACGCATAACGCATAAAGCATAACGTATAACGCAAAACGCATAACGCATAACGCATAACGCATAACGCATAACGCATAACGCATAACTCATACCCTATAACTCATAACTCATAACGCATAAAGCATAACGCATAACGCCTAACGCATAACGCAAACGCACAACGCATAACGCATAACGCATAATGCATAACGCATAACGCATAACGCATAACGCATAACGCATAACGCATAACGCAAAATGCATAACGCATATAGCATAACGCACAACCCATAACCCATAACGCATAACGCATATCGCACAACGCACAACGCATAACAGAGAACGCATAACGCATAACGCATAACGCATAACGCATAACGCATAACGCATAACGCATAACGCATAACGCATAACGCATAACGCATAACGCATAACGCATAACGCATAACGCATAACGAACAACGCATAACGCATAACGCATAACGCATAACGCATAACGCATAACGCATTACGCATAACGCATAACGCATAACGCATAACGCATAACGCATAATGCATAACGCATAACGCATAACGCATAACGCATAACATATAACGCATAACGCATAACGCATAACGCATAACGCATAACGCATAATGTATAACGCATAACGCAAAAGGCATAACGCATAACGTTAACGCATAACGCATAACGCATAACGCATAACGCATAACGCATAACGCATAACGCATAACGCATAACGCATAACGAATAACGCATAACTCATACCGTATAACGCATAACGCATAACGCATAAAGCATAACGCATAACGCATAACGCAAACGTATTACGCCCAACGCATAACGCATAACGAGCAACGCATAACGCATAACGCATAACGCAAACGTATAACGCACAACGCATAACGCATAACGCAAACGTATAACGCATAACGCATAACGCTTAACGCATAAAGCATAACGCATAACGCATGACGCATAACGCAAACGTATTACGCATAACGCATAACGCATAACGCATAACGCATAACGCATAACGCATAACGCATAACGCATAACGCATAACGCATAACGCATAACGCATAAAGCATAACGCATAACGCATAACGCATAACGCATAACGCATAACGTATAACTCATAACCCATAACGCAAAAAGCATAACGCATCACGCATAACGCATCACGCATAACGCATAACGCATAACGCATAACGCATGGCGCATAACGCAAAATGCATAACGCATAACGCATAACGCATAACGCATAACGGATCACGCATAACGCATTAAGCATAACGCATAACGCTTAACGCATAACGTATAACTCATAACCCATAACGCAAAAAGCATAACGCATCACGCATAACGCATAACGCATAACGCATAACGTATAACGCATAACGCATAACGCATAACGCATAACGCATAACTCATAACGCATAACGCATGGCGCATAACGCAAAATGCATAACGCATAACGCATAACGCATAACGCATAATGGATCACGCATAACGCATAAAGCATAACGCATAACGCTTAACGCATAACGTATAACGCATAACGCATAACGCATAACGCAAAATGCATAACGCATATAGCATAACGCATAACCCATAACCCATAACGCATAACGCATATCGCACAACGCACAACGCACAACACAGAACGCATAGCGCATAACGCATAACGCATAACGCATAACGCATAACGCATAACGCGTAACGCAAACGTATTACGCCCAACGCATAACGCATAACGAACAACGCATAACGCATAACGCATAACGCATAACGCATAACGCATAACGCATAACGCATAACGCATAACGCATTACGCATAACGCATAACATATAACGCATAACGCATAACGCATAACGCATAGCGTATAACTCATAACGCATAACGCATAAAGCATAACGAATAACGCAAAACGCATAACGCATAACGCAAAAGGCATAACGCATAACGTTAACGCATAAAGCATAACACATAACGCATAACGTATAACTCATAACGCATAACGCATAAAGCATAACGTATAACGCAAAACGCATAACGCATAACGCATAACGCATAACGCATAACGCATAACGCATAACGCATAACGCATAACGCATAACGCATAACGCATAACGCATAACGCATAACGCATAACGCATAACGCATAACTCATACCCTATAACTCATAACTCATAACGCATAAAGCATAACGCATAACGCCTAACGCATAACGCAAACGCACAACGCATAACGCATAACGCATAATGCATAACGCATAACGCATAACTCATAACGCATAACGCATAACGCATAACGCATAACGCAAAATGCATAACGCATATAGCATAACGCACAACCCATAACCCATAACGCATAACGCATATCGCACAACGAACAACGCACAACACAGAACGCATAACGCATAACGCATAACGCATAACGCATAACGCATAACGCATAACGCATAACGCATAACGCATAACGCATAACGCATAACGCATAACGCATAACGCATAACGCAAAATGCATAACGCATATAGCATAACGCACAACCCATAACCCATAACGCATAACGCATATCGCACAACGAACAACGCACAACACAGAACGCATAACGCATAACGCATAACGCATAACGCATAACGCATAACGCATAACGCATAACGCATAACGCAAACGTATTACGCCGAACGCATAACGCATAACGAACAACGCATAACGCATAACGCATAACGCATAACGCATAACGCATAACGCATAACGCATAACGCATAACGCATAACGCATAACGCATAACGCATAACGCATAACGCATAATGCATAACGCATAACGCATAACGCATAACGCATAACTCATACCGTATAACGCATAACGCATACCGCATAAAGCATAACGCATAACGCATAACGCAAACGTATTACGCCCAACGCATAACGCATAACGAACAACGCATAACGCATAACGCATAACGCAAACGTATAACGCACAACGCATAACGCATAACGCAAACGTATAACGCATAACGCATAACGCATAACGCATAAAGCATAACGCATAACGCATAACTCATAACGCAAACGTATTACGCATAACGCATAACGCATAACGCATAACGTATAACGCATAACGCATAACGCATAACGCATAACGCATAAAGCATAACGCATCACGCATAACGCATAACGCATAACGCATAACGCATAACGCATAACGCATAACGCATAACGCATAACGCATAACGCATAAAGCATAACGCATAACGCATAACGCAAACGTATTACGCCCAACGCATAACGCATAACGCATAACGCATAACGCATAACGCATAACGCATAACGCATAACGCATAACGCATAACGCATAACGCATCACGCATAACGCATAACGCATAACGAATAACGCATAACGCATAACGCATAACGCATAACGCAAACGTATTACGCCCAACGCATAACGCATAACGCATAACGAACAACGCATAACGCATAACGCATAACGCATAACGTATTACGCATAACGCATAACGCATAACGCATAACGCATAACGCATAACGCATAACGCATAACGCATAACGCATAACGCATAACGCATAACGCATAACGCATAACGCATAACGCATAACGCATAACGCAAACGTATTACGCCCAACGCATAACGCATAACGAACAACGCATAACGCATAACGCATAATGCATAATGGATCACGCATAACGCATAAAGCATAACGCATAACGCATAACGCATAACGCATAACGCATAACGCATAACGCATCACGCATAACGCATAACGCATAACGCATAACGCATAACGCATAACGCATAACGCATAACGCAAACGTATTACGCCCAACGCATAACGCATAACGAACAACGCATAACGCATAACGCATAACGCATAACGTATTACGCATAACGCATAACGCATAACGCATAACGCATAACGCATAACGCATAACGCATAACGCATAACGCATAACGCATAACGCATAACGCATAACGCATAACGCATAACGCATAACGCATAACGCAAATGTATTACGCCCAACGCATAACGCATAACGAACAACGCATAACGCATAACGCATAACGCATAACGTATAACGCATAACGCATAACGCATAACGCATAACGCATAACGCATAACGCATAACTCATCACGCATAACGCATAACGCATAACGCATAACGCATAACGCATAACGCATAACGCATAACGCATAACGCATAACGCAAACGTATTACGCCCAACGCATAACGCATAACGAACAACGCATAACGCATAACGCATAACGCATAACGCATAACGCATAACGCATAACGCATAACGCATCACGCATAACGCATAACGCATAACGAATAACGCATAACGCATAACGCATAACGCATAACGCAAACGTATTACGCCCAACGCAAAACGCATAACGCATAACGAACAACGCATAACGCATAACGCATAACGCATAACGTATTACGCATAACGCATAACGCATAACGCATAACGCATAACGCATAACGCATAACGCATAACGCATCACGCATAACGCATAACGCATAACGCATAACGCATAACGCATAACGCATAACGCATAACGCAAACGTATTACGCCCAACGCATAACGCATAACGAACAACGCATAACGCATAACGCATAACGCATAATGGATCACGCGTAACGCATAAAGCATAACGCATAACGCATAACGCATAACGCATAACGCATAACGCATAACGCATAACGCATAACGCATAACGCATAACGCATAACGCATAACGCATAACGCATAACGCATAACGCAAACGTATTACGCCCAACGCATAACGCATAACGAACAACGCATAACGCATAACGCATAACGCATAACGTATTACGCATAACGCATAACGCATAACGCATAACGCATAACGCATAACGCATAACGCATAACGCATAACGCATAACGCATAACGCATAACGCATAACGCATAACGCATAACGCATAACGCATAACGCAAATGTATTACGCCCAACGCATAACGCATAACGAACAACGCATAACGCATAACGCATAACGCATAACGCATTACGCATAACGCATAACGCATAACGCATAACGCATAACGCATAACGCATAACTCATCACGCATAACGCATAACGCATAACGCATAACGCATAACGCATAACGCATAACGCATAACGCATAACGCATAACGCAAACGTATTACGCCCAACGCATAACGCATAACGAACAACGCATAACGCATAACGCATAACGCATAACGTATTACGCATAACGCATAACGCATAACGCATAACGCATAACGCATAACGCATAACGCATAACGCATAACGCATAACGCATCACGCATAACGCATAACGCATAACGTATAACGCATAACGCATAACGCATAACGCATAACGCAAACGTATTACGCCCAACGCATAACGCATAACGAACAACGCATAACGCATAACGCATAACGCATAATGGATCACGCGTAACGCATAAAGCATAACGCATAACGCTTAACGCATAACGTATAACTCATAACGCACAACGCAAAAAGCATAACGCATCACGCGTAACGCATAAAGCATAACGCATAACGCTTAACGCATAACGTATAACTCATAACGCACAACGCAAAAAGCATAACGCATCACGCATAACGCATAACGCATAACGCATAACGAACAACGCATAACGCATAACGCATAATGCATAACGCATAACGCATAACGCAAACGTATTACGCACAACGCATAACGCATAACGAACAACGCATAACGCATAACGCATAACGCAAACGTATAACGCACAACGCATAACGCATAACGCAAACGTATAACGCATAACGCATAACGCATAACGCATAACGCATAAAGCATAACGCATAACGCATAACGCATAACGCAAACGTATTACGCATAACGCATAACGCATAACGCATAACGCAAAATGCATAACGCATGGCGCATAACGCAAAATGCATAACGCATAACGCATAACGCATAACGGATCACGCATAACGCATAAAGCATAACGCATAACGCATAACGCATAACGCATAACGCATAACGCATAACGCATAACGCATAACGCATAAAGCATAACGCATAACGCATAACGCATAACGCATAACGCATAAAGCATAACGCATAACGCATAACGCATAACGCATAACGCATAACGCATAACGCATAACGCATAACGCATAACGCATAACGCATAACGCATAACGCATAACGCATAACGCATAACGCATAACGCCTAACGCATAACTCATACCGTATAACTCATAACTCATAACGCATAAAGCATAACGCATAACGCCTAACGCATAACGCAAACGCACAACGCATAACGCATAACGCATAATGCATAACGCATAACGCATAACGCATAACGCATAACGCATAACGCAAAATGCATAACGCATATAGCATAACGCATAACCCATAACCCATAACGCATAACGCATATCGCACAACGCACAACGCACAACACAGAACGCATAACGCATAACGCATAACGCATAACGCATAACGCATAACGCATAACGCATAACGCATAACGCATAACGCATTACGCAAACGTATTACGCCCAACGCATAACGAATAACGAACAACGCATAACGCATAACGCATAACGCATAACGCATAACGCATAACGCATAACGCATAACGCAAACGCACAACGCATAACGCATAACGCATAATGCATAACGCATAACGCATAACGCATAACGCATAACGCATAACGCATAACGCATAACGCATAACGCATAACGCAAAATGCATAACGCATATAGCATAACGCATAACCCATAACCCATAACGAATAACGCATATCGCACAACGCACAACGCACAACACAGAACGCATAAGGCATAACGCATAACGCATAACGCATAACGCATAACGCATAACGCATAACGCATAACGCATAACGCATAACGCATAACGAACAACGCATAACGCATAACGCATAACGCATAACGCATAACGCATAACGCATAACGCATAACGCATAACGCATAACGCATAACGCATAACGCATAACGCATAACGAACAACGCATAACGCATAACGCATAACGCATAACGCATAACGCATAAAGCATAACGCATAACGCATAACGCATAACGCATAACGCATAACGCATAACGCATAACGCATAACGCATAACGCATAACGCATAACATATAACGCATAACGCATAACGCATAACGCATAACGCATAACGCATAGTGTATAACGCATAACGCAAAAGGCATAACGCATAACGTTAACGCATAACGCATAACGCATAACGCATAACGCATAACGCATAACGCATAACGCATACCGCATAACGCATAACGAATAACGCATAACTCATACCGTATAACGCATAACGCATAACGCATAAAGCATAACGCATAACGCATAACGCAAACGTATTACGCCCAACGCATAACGCATAACGAGCAACGCATAACGCATAACGCATAACGCAAACGTATAACGCACAACGCATAACGCATAACGCAAACGTATAACGCATAACGCATAACGCATAACGCATAAAGCATAACGCATAACGCATAACGCATAACGCAAACGTATTACGCATAACGCATAACGCATAACGCATAACGCATAACGCATAACGCATAACGCATAACGC
Source organism: Lasioglossum morio (assembly GCA_916610235.2). Lineage (NCBI taxonomy): Eukaryota > Metazoa > Arthropoda > Insecta > Hymenoptera > Halictidae > Lasioglossum > Lasioglossum morio. The sequence continues at coordinate 32,525 of CAKAJA020000587.1, read as the reverse complement.
ATAACGCATAACGCATAAAGCATAACGCATAACGGATAACGCATAACGCATAACGCATAACGTATAACTCATAACCCATAACGCAAAAGCATAACGCATCACGCATAACGCATAACGCATAACGCATAACGCATAACGCATAACGCATGGCGCATAACGCAAAATGCATAACGCATAACGCATAACGCATAACGCATAACGGATCACGCATAACGCATTAAGCATAACGCATAACGCTTAACGCATAACGTATAACTCATAACCCATAACGCAAAAACCATAACGCATCACGCATAACGCATAACGCATAACGCATAACGTATAACGCATAACGCATAACGCATAACGCATAACGCATAACTCATAACGCATAACGCATGGCGCATAACGCAAAATGCATAACGCATAACGCATAACGCATAACGCATAATGGATCACGCATAACGCATAAAGCATAACGCATAACGCTTAACGCATAACGCATAACGCATAACGCATAACGCATAACGCAAAATGCATAACGCATATAGCATAACGCATAACCCATAACCCATAACGCATAACGCATATCGCACAACGCACAACGCACAACACAGAACGCATAGCGCATAACGCATAACGCATAACACATAACGCATAACGCATAACGCATAACGCAAACGTATTACGCCCAACGCATAACGCATAACGAACAACGCATAACGCATAACGCATAACGCATAACGCATAACGCATAACGCATAACGCATAACGCATAACGCATTACGCATAACGCATAACGCATAACGCATAACGCATAACGCATAACGCATAACATATAACGCATAACGCATAACGCATAACGCATAGCGTATAACTCATAACGCATAACGCATAAAGCATAACGTATAACGCAAAACGCATAACGCATAACGCAAAAGGCATAACGCATAACGTTAACGCATAAAGCATAACACATAACGCATAACGTATAACTCATAACGCATAACGCATAAAGCATAACGTATAACGCAAAACGCATAACGCATAACGCATAACGCATAACGCATAACGCATAACGAATAACGCATAACGCATAACGCATAACGCATAACGCATAACGCATAACGCATAACGCATAACGCATAACGCATAACGCATAACGCATAACTCATACCCTATAACTCATAACTCATAACGCATAAAGCATAACGCATAACGCCTAACGCATAACGCAAACGCACAACGCATAACGCATAACGCATAATGCATAACGCATAACGCATAACGCATAACGCATAACGCATAACGCATAACGCAAAATGCATAACGCATATAGCATAACGCACAACCCATAACCCATAACGCATAACGCATATCGCACAACGAACAACGCACAACACAGAACGCATAACGCATAACGCATAACGCATAACGCATAACGCATAACGCATAACGCATAACGCATAACGCATAACGCATAACGCATAACGCATAACGCATAACGCATAACGCATAACGCATAACGCAAAATGCATAACGCATATAGCATAACGCACAACCCATAACCCATAACGCATAACGCATATCGCACAACGAACAACGCACAACACAGAACGCATAACGCATAACGCATAACGCATAACGCATAACGCATAACGCATAACGCATAACGCAAACGTATTACGCCGAACGCATAACGCATAACGAACAACGCATAACGCATAACGCATAACGCATAACGCATAACGCATAACGCATAACGCATAACGCATAACGCATTACGCATAACGCATAACGCATAACGCATAACGCATAACGCATAATGCATAACGCATAACGCATAACGCATAACGCACAACATATAACGCATAACGCATAACGCATAACGCATAACGCATAACGTATAACTCATAACGCATAACGCATAAAGCATAACGTATAACGCAAAACGCATAACGCATAACGCAAAAGGCATAACGCATTACGTTAACGCATAACGCATAACGCATAACGCATAACGAATAACGCATAACTCATACCGTATAACGCATAACGCATAACGCATAAAGCATAACGCATAACGCATAACGCAAACGTATTACGCCCAACGCATAACGCATAACGAACAACGCATAACGCATAACGCATAACGCAAACGTATAACGCACAACGCATAACGCATAACGCAAACGTATAACGCATAACGCATAACGCATAACGCATAAAGCATAACGCATAACGCATAACTCATAACGCAAACGTATTACGCATAACGCATAACGCATAACGCATAACGTATAACGCATAACGCATAACGCATAACGCATAACGCATAACGCATAACGCATAACGCATAACGCATAACGCATAACGCATAACGCATAACGCATAACGCATAAAGCATAACGCATAACGCATAACGCATAACGCATAACGTATAACTCAAAACGCATAACACATAAAGCATAACGCATCACGCATAACGCATAACGCATAACGCATAACGCATAACGCATAACGCATAACGCATAACGCATAACGCATAACGCATAACGCAAAACGCATAACGCATAACGCATAACGCATAACGTATAACGCATAACGCATAAAGCATAACGCATAACGCTTAATGCATAACGTATAACTCATAACGCATAACGCATAACGCATAACGCATAACGCATAACGCATAACGCATAACGCATAACGCATAACGCATAACGCATAACGCATAACGCATAACGCATAACGCATAACGCATAACGCATAACGCATAACGCATAACGCATAACGCATAACGCATAACGCATAACGCATAACGCATAACGCATAACGCATAACGCATAACGCATAACGCATAACGCATAACACATAACGCATAACGCATAACGCATAACGCATAACGCATAACGCATAACGCATAACGCATAACGCATAACGCATAACGCATAACGCATAACGCATAACGCATAACGCATAACGTATAACGCATAACGCAATAACGCATAACGCATAACGCATAACTCATAACGCATAACGCATGGCGCATAACGCACAACGCATAACGCATAACTCATAACGCATAACGCATAACGCATAACGCATAACGCATAACGCATAACGCATAACGCATAACGCATAACGCATAACGCATAACGCATAACGCATAACACATAACGAATAACGCATAACTCATACCGTATAACGCATAACGCATAACGCATAAAGCATAACGCATAACGCATAACGCAAACGTATTACGCCCAACGCTTAACGCATAACGAACAACGCATAACGCATAACGCAAACGTATAACGCACAACGCATAACGCATAACGCAAACGTATAACGCATAACGCATAACGCATAACGCATAACGCATAAAGCATAACGCATAACGCATAACGCATAACGCATAACGCAAACGTATTACGCATAACGCATAACGCATAACGCATAACGCATAATGCATAACGCATAAAGCATAACGCATAACGCTTAACGCATAACGTATAACTCATAACGCACAACGCAAAAAGCATAACGCATCACGCATAACGCATAACGCATAACGCATAACGAACAACGCATAACGCATAACGCATAATGCATAACGCATAACGCATAACGCAAACGTATTACGCCCAACGCATAACGCATAACGAACAACGCATAACGCATAACGCATAACGCAAACGTATAACGCACAACGCATAACGCATAACGCAAACGTATAACGCATAACGCATAACGCATAACGCATAACGCATAACGCATCACGCATAACGCATAACGCATAACGTATAACGCATAACGCATAACGCATAACGCATAACGCATAACGCAAACGTATTACGCCCAACGCATAACGCATAACGAACAACGCATAACGCATAACGCATAACGCATAACGCATAATGGATCACGCGTAACGCATAAAGCATAACGCATAACGCTTAACGCATAACGTATAACTCATAACGCACAACGCAAAAAGCATAACGCATCACGCGTAACGCATAAAGCATAACGCATAACGCTTAACGCATAACGTATAACTCATAACGCACAACGCAAAAAGCATAACGCATCACGCATAACGCATAACGCATAACGCATAACGAACAACGCATAACGCATAACGCATAATGCATAACGCATAACGCATAACGCAAACGTATTACGCCCAACGCATAACGCATAACGAACAACGCATAACGCATAACGCATAACGCAAACGTATAACGCACAACGCATAACGCATAACGCAAACGTATAACGCATAACGCATAACGCATAACGCATAAAGCATAACGCATAACGCATAACGCATAACGCAAACGTATTACGCATAACGCATAACGCATAACGCATAACGCAAAATGCATAACGCATGGCTCATAACGCAAAATGCATAACGCATAACGCATAACGCATAACGGATCACGCATAACGCATAAAGCATAACGCATAACGCATAACGCATAACGCATAACGCATAACGCATAACGCATAACGCATAACGCATAACGCATAACGCATAACGCATAACGCATAACGCATAACGCATAACGCATAACGCATAACGCATAACGCATAACGCATAACGCATAACGCATAACGCATAACGCATAACGCATAACGCATAACGCATAACGCATAACGCATAACGCATAACGCATAACGCATAACGCATAACGCATAACGCATTACGCATAACGCATAACGCATAACGCATAACGCATAACGCATAACGCATAACGCATAACGCCTAACGCATAACGCATAACTCATACCGTATAACTCATAACTCATAACGCATAAAGCATAACGCATAACGCCTAACGCATAACGCAAACGCACAACGCATAACGCATAACGCATAACGCATAACGCATTACGCATAACCAATAACGCAAAATGCATAACGCATATAGCATAACGCATAACCCATAACCCATAACGCATAACGCATATCGCACAACGCACAACGCACAACACAGAACGCATAACGCATAACGCATAACGCATAACGCATAACGCATAACGCATAACGCATAACGCATAACGCATAACGCATAACGCATAACGCATAACGCATTACGCAAACGTATTACGCCCAACGCATAACGAATAACGAACAACGCATAACGCATAACGCATAACGCATAACGCATAACGCATAACGCATAACGCAAACGCACAACGCATAAGGCATAACGCATAATGCATAACGCATAACGCATAACGCATAACGCATAACGCATAACGCATAACGCATAACGCATAACGCATAACGCATAACGCATAACGCAAAATGCATAACGCATATAGCATAACGCATAACCCATAACCCATAACGAATAACGCATATCGCACAACGCACAACGCACAACACAGAACGCATAAGGCATAACGCATAACGCATAACGCATAACGCATAACGCATAACGCATAACGCATAACGCATAACGCATAACGCATAACGCATAACGCATAACGCAAACGTATTACGCCCAACGCATAACGCATAACGAACAACGCATAACGCATAACGCATAACGCATAACATATAACGCATAACGCATAACGCATAACGCATAACGTATAACTCATAACGCATAACGCATAAAGCATAACGTATAACGCAAAACGCATAACGCATAACGCAAAAGGCATAACGCATAACGTTAACGCATAACGCATAACGCATAACGTATAACTCATAACGCATAACGCATAAAGCATAACGTATAACGCAAAACGCATAACGCATAACGCATAACGCATAACGCATAACGCATAACTCATACCCTATAACTCATAACTCATAACGCATAAAGCATAACGCATAACGCCTAACGCATAACGCAAACGCACAACGCATAACGCATAACGCATAATGCATAACGCATAACGCATAACGCATAACGCATAACGCATAACGCATAACGCAAAATGCATAACGCATATAGCATAACGCACAACCCATAACCCATAACGCATAACGCATATCGCACAACGCACAACGCATAACAGAGAACGCATAACGCATAACGCATAACGCATAACGCATAACGCATAACGCATAACGCATAACGCATAACGCATAACGCATAACGCATAACGCATAACGCATAACGCATAACGCATAACGAACAACGCATAACGCATAACGCATAACGCATAACGCATAACGCATAACGCATTACGCATAACGCATAACGCATAACGCATAACGCATAACGCATAATGCATAACGCATAACGCATAACGCATAACGCATAACATATAACGCATAACGCATAACGCATAACGCATAACGCATAACGCATAATGTATAACGCATAACGCAAAAGGCATAACGCATAACGTTAACGCATAACGCATAACGCATAACGCATAACGCATAACGCATAACGCATAACGCATAACGCATAACGCATAACGAATAACGCATAACTCATACCGTATAACGCATAACGCATAACGCATAAAGCATAACGCATAACGCATAACGCAAACGTATTACGCCCAACGCATAACGCATAACGAGCAACGCATAACGCATAACGCATAACGCAAACGTATAACGCACAACGCATAACGCATAACGCAAACGTATAACGCATAACGCATAACGCTTAACGCATAAAGCATAACGCATAACGCATAACGCATAACGCAAACGTATTACGCATAACGCATAACGCATAACGCATAACGCATAACGCATAACGCATAACGCATAACGCATAACGCATAACGCATAACGCATAAAGCATAACGCATAACGGATAACGCATAACGCATAACGCATAACGTATAACTCATAACCCATAACGCAAAAAGCATAACGCATCACGCATAACGCATAACGCATAACGCATAACGCATAACGCATAACGCATGGCGCATAACGCAAAATGCATAACGCATAACGCATAACGCATAACGCATAACGGATCACGCATAACGCATTAAGCATAACGCATAACGCTTAACGCATAACGTATAACTCATAACCCATAACGCAAAAAGCATAACGCATCACGCATAACGCATAACGCATAACGCATAACGTATAACGCATAACGCATAACGCATAACGCATAACGCATAACTCATAACGCATAACGCATGGCGCATAACGCAAAATGCATAACGCATAACGCATAACGCATAACGCATAATGGATCACGCATAACGCATAAAGCATAACGCATAACGCTTAACGCATAACGCATAACGCATAACGCATAACGCATAACGCAAAATGCATAACGCATATAGCATAACGCATAACCCATAACCCATAACGCATAACGCATATCGCACAACGCACAACGCACAACACAGAACGCATAGCGCATAACGCATAACGCATAACGCATAACGCATAACGCATAACGCGTAACGCAAACGTATTACGCCCAACGCATAACGCATAACGAACAACGCATAACGCATAACGCATAACGCATAACGCATAACGCATAACGCATAACGCATAACGCATAACGCATAACGCATAACGCATAACATATAACGCATAACGCATAACGCATAACGCATAGCGTATAACTCATAACGCATAACGCATAAAGCATAACGCATAACGCAAAACGCATAACGCATAACGCAAAAGGCATAACGCATAACGTTAACGCATAAAGCATAACACATAACGCATAACGTATAACTCATAACGCATAACGCATAAAGCATAACGTATAACGCAAAACGCATAACGCATAACGCATAACGCATAACGCATAACGCATAACGAATAACGCATAACGCATAACGCATAACGCATAACGCATAACGCATAACGCATAACGCATAACGCATAACGCATAACTCATACCCTATAACTCATAACTCATAACGCATAAAGCATAACGCATAACGCCTAACGCATAACGCAAACGCACAACGCATAACGCATAACGCATAATGCATAACGCATAACGCATAACGCATAACGCATAACGCATAACGCATAACGCAAAATGCATAACGCATATAGCATAACGCACAACCCATAACCCATAACGCATAACGCATATCGCACAACGAACAACGCACAACACAGAACGCATAACGCACAACGCATAACGCATAACGCATAACGCATAACGCATAACGCATAACGCATAACGCATAACGCATAACGCATAACGCATAACGCATAACGCAAAATGCATAACGCATATAGCATAACGCACAACCCATAACCCATAACGCATAACGCATATCGCACAACGAACAACGCACAACACAGAACGCATAACGCATAACGCATAACGCATAACGCATAACGCATAACGCATAACGCATAACGCATAACGCAAACGTATTACGCCGAACGCATAACGCATAACGAACAACGCATAACGCATAACGCATAACGCATAACGCATAACGCATAACGCATAACGCATTACGCATAACGCATAACGCATAACGCATAACGCATAACGCATAATGCATAACGCATAACGCATAACGAATAACGCATAACTCATACCGTATAACGCATAACGCATAACGCATAAAGCATAACGCATAACGCATAACGCAAACGTATTACGCCCAACGCATAACGCATAACGAACAACGCATAACGCATAACGCATAACGCAAACGTATAACGCACAACGCATAACGCATAACGCAAACGTATAACGCATAACGCATAACGCATAACGCATAAAGCATAACGCATAACGCATAACTCATAACGCAAACGTATTACGCATAACGCATAACGCATAACGCATAACGTATAACGCATAACGCATAACGCATAACGCATAACGCATAACGCATAACGCATAACGCATAACGCATAACGCATAACGCATAACGCATAACGCATAACGCATAACGCATAAAGCATAACGCATAACGCATAACGCATAACGTATAACTCAAAACGCATAACACATAAAGCATAACGCATCACGCATAACGCATAACGCATAACGCATAACGCATAACGCATAACGCATAACGCATAACGCATAACGCATAACGCATAACGCATAACGCATAACGCATAACGCATAACGTATAACGCATAACGCATAAAGCATAACGCATAACGCTTAATGCATAACGTATAACTCATAACGCATAACGCATAACGCATAACGCATAACGCATAACGCATAACGCATAACGCATAACGCATAACGCATAACGCATAACGCATAACGCATAACGCATAACGCATAACGCATAACGCATAACGCATAACGCATAACGCATAACGCATAACGCATAACGCATAACGCATAACGCATAACGCATAACGCATAACGCATAACGCATAACGCATAACGCATAACGCATAACGCATAACGCATAACGCATAACGCATAACGCATAACGCATAACGCATAACGCATAACGCATAACGCATAACGCATAACGCATAACGTATAACGCATAACGCAATAACGCATAACGCATAACGCATAACTCATAACGCATAACGCATGGCGCATAACGCACAACGCATAACGCATAACTCATAACGCATAACGCATAACGCATAACGCATAACGCATAACGCATAACGCATAACGCATAACGCATAACGCATAACGCATAACGCATAACGCATAACACATAACGAATAACGCATAACTCATACCGTATAACGCATAACGCATAACGCATAAAGCATAACGCATAACGCATAACGCAAACGTATTACGCCCAACGCTTAACGCATAACGAACAACGCATAACGCATAACGCAAACGTATAACGCACAACGCATAACGCATAACGCAAACGTATAACGCATAACGCATAACGCATAACGCATAAAGCATAAAGCATAACGCATAACGCATAACGCATAACGCATAACGCAAACGTATTACGCATAACGCATAACGCATAACGCAAAATGCATAACGCATAAAGCATAACGCATAACGCTTAACGCATAACGTATAACTCATAACGCACAACGCAAAAAGCATAACGCATCACGCATAACGCATAACGCATAACGCATAACGAACAACGCATAACGCATAACGCATAATGCATAACGCATAACGCATAACGCAAACGTATTACGCCCAACGCATAACGCATAACGAACAACGCATAACGCATAACGCATAACGCAAACGTATAACGCACAACGCATAACGCATAACGCAAACGTATAACGCATAACGCATAACGCATAACGCATAAAGCATAACGCATAACGCATAACGCATAACGCAAACGTATTACGCATAACGCATAACGCATAACGCATAACGCAAAATGCATAACGCATGGCGCATAACGCAAAATGCATAACGCATAACGCATAACGCATAACGGATCACGCATAACGCATAAAGCATAACGCATAACGCATAACGCATAACGCATAACGCATAACGCATAACGCATAACGCATAACGCATAACGCATAACGCATAACGCATAACGCATAACGCATAACGCATAACGCATAACGCATAACGCATAACGCATAACGCATAACGCATAACGCATAACGCCTAACGCATAACGCATAACTCATACCGTATAACTCATAACTCATAACGCATAAAGCATAACGCATAACGCCTAACGCATAACGCAAACGCACAACGCATAACGCATAACGCATAATGCATAACGCATAACGCATAACGCATAACGCATAACGCAAAATGCATAACGCATATAGCATAACGCATAACCCATAACCCATAACGCATAACGCATATCGCACAACGCACAACGCACAACACAGAACGCATAACGCATAACGCATAACGCATAACGCATAACGCATAACGCATAACGCATAACGCATAAGGCATAACGCATAATGCATAACGCATAACGCATAACGCATAACGCATAACGCATAACGCATAACGCATGACGCATAACGCATAACGCATAACGCAAAATGCATAACGCATATAGCATAACGCATAACCCATAACCCATAACGAATAACGCATATCGCACAACGCACAACGCACAACACAGAACGCATAAGGCATAACGCATAACGCATAACGCATAACGCATAACGCATAACGCATAACGCATAACGCATAACGCATAACGCATAACGCATAACGCAAACGTATTACGCCCAACGCATAACGCATAACGAACAACGCATAACGCATAACGCATAACGCATAACATATAACGCATAACGCATAACGCATAACGTATAACTCATAACGCATAACGCATAAAGCATAACGTATAACGCAAAACGCATAACGCATAACGCAAAAGGCATAACGCATAACGTTAACGCATAACGCATAACGCATAACGTATAACTCATAACGCATAACGCATAAAGCATAACGCATAACGCATAACGCATAACGCATAACGCATAACGCATAACGCAAACGCACAACGCATAAGGCATAACGCATAATGCATAACGCATAACGCATAACGCATAACGCATAACGCATAACGCATAACGCATAACGCATAACGCATAACGCATAACGCATAACGCAAAATGCATAACGCATATAGCATAACGCATAACCCATAACCCATAACGAATAACGCATATCGCACAACGCACAACGCACAACACAGAACGCATAAGGCATAACGCATAACGCATAACGCATAACGCATAACGCATAACGCATAACGCATAACGCATAACGCATAACGCATAACGCATAACGCAAACGTATTACGCCCAACGCATAACGCATAACGAACAACGCATAACGCATAACGCATAACGCATAACGCATAACATATAACGCATAACGCATAACGCATAACGTATAACTCATAACGCATAACGCATAAAGCATAACGTATAACGCAAAACGCATAACGCATAACGCAAAAGGCATAACGCATAACGTTAACGCATAACGCATAACGCATAACGTATAACTCATAACGCATAACGCATAAAGCATAACGTATAACGCAAAACGCATAACGCATAACGCATAACGCATAACGCATAACGCATAACGCATAACTCATACCCTATAACTCATAACTCATAACGCATAAAGCATAACGCATAACGCCTAACGCATAACGCAAACGCACAACGCATAACGCATAACGCATAATGCATAACGCATAACGCATAACGCATAACGCATAACGCATAACGCATAACGCAAAATGCATAACGCATATAGCATAACGCACAACCCATAACCCATAACGCATAACGCATATCGCACAACGCACAACGCATAACAGAGAACGCATAACGCATAACGCATAACGCATAACGCATAACGCATAACGCATAACGCATAACGCATAACGCATAACGCATAACGCATAACGCATAACGCATAACGCATAACGAACAACGCATAACGCATAACGCATAACGCATAACGCATAACGCATAACGCATTACGCATAACGCATAACGCATAACGCATAACGCATAACGCATAATGCATAACGCATAACGCATAACGCATAACATATAACGCATAACGCATAACGCATAACGCATAACGCATAACGCATAACGCATAATGTATAACGCATAACGCAAAAGGCATAACGCATAACGTTAACGCATAACGCATAACGCATAACGCATAACGCATAACGCATAACGCATAACGCATAACGCATAACGAATAACGCATAACTCATACCGTATAACGCATAACGCATAACGCATAAAGCATAACGCATAACGCATAACGCAAACGTATTACGCCCAACGCATAACGCATAACGAGCAACGCATAACGCATAACGCATAACGCAAACGTATAACGCACAACGCATAACGCATAACGCAAACGTATAACGCATAACGCATAACGCTTAACGCATAAAGCATAACGCATAACGCATAACGCATAACGCATAACGCAAACGTATTACGCATAACGCATAACGCATAACGCATAACGCATAACGCATAACGCATAACGCATAACGCATAACGCATAACGCATAACGCATAAAGCATAACGCATAACGGATAACGCATAACGCATAACGCATAACGTATAACTCATAACCCATAACGCAAAAAGCATAACGCATCACGCATAACGCATAACGCATAACGCATAACGCATAACGCATAACGCATGGCGCATAACGCAAAATGCATAACGCATAACGCATAACGCATAACGCATAACGGATCACGCATAACGCATTAAGCATAACGCATAACGCTTAACGCATAACGTATAACTCATAACCCATAACGCAAAAAGCATAACGCATCACGCATAACGCATAACGCATAACGCATAACGTATAACGCATAACGCATAACGCATAACGCATAACGCATAACTCATAACGCATAACGCATGGCGCATAACGCAAAATGCATAACGCATAACGCATAACGCATAACGCATAATGGATCACGCATAACGCATAAAGCATAACGCATAACGCTTAACGCATAACGCATAACGCATAACGCATAACGCATAACGCAAAATGCATAACGCATATAGCATAACGCATAACCCATAACCCATAACGCATAACGCATATCGCACAACGCACAACGCACAACACAGAACGCATAGCGCATAACGCATAACGCATAACGCATAACGCATAACGCATAACGCGTAACGCAAACGTATTACGCCCAACGCATAACGCATAACGAACAACGCATAACGCATAACGCATAACGCATAACGCATAACGCATAACGCATAACGCATAACGCATAACGCATAACGCATAACGCATAACATATAACGCATAACGCATAACGCATAACGCATAGCGTATAACTCATAACGCATAACGCATAAAGCATAACGTATAACGCAAAACGCATAACGCATAACGCAAAAGGCATAACGCATAACGTTAACGCATAAAGCATAACACATAACGCATAACGTATAACTCATAACGCATAACGCATAAAGCATAACGTATAACGCAAAACGCATAACGCATAACGCATAACGCATAACGCATAACGCATAACGCATAACGAATAACGCATAACGCATAACGCATAACGCATAACGCATAACGCATAACGCATAACGCATAACGCATAACGCATAACGCATAACTCATACCCTATAACTCATAACTCATAACGCATAAAGCATAACGCATAACGCCTAACGCATAACGCAAACGCACAACGCATAACGCATAACGCATAATGCATAACGCATAACGCATAACGCATAACGCATAACGCATAACGCATAACGCATAACGCAAAATGCATAACGCATATAGCATAACGCACAACCCATAACCCATAACGCATAACGCATATCGCACAACGAACAACGCACAACACAGAACGCATAACGCATAACGCATAACGCATAACGCATAACGCATAACGCATAACGCATAACGCATAACGCATAACGCATAACGCATAACGCATAACGCATAACGCAAAATGCATAACGCATATAGCATAACGCACAACCCATAACCCATAACGCATAACGCATATCGCACAACGAACAACGCACAACACAGAACGCATAACGCATAACGCATAACGCATAACGCATAACGCATAACGCATAACGCATAACGCATAACGCATAACGCAAACGTATTACGCCGAACGCATAACGCATAACGAACAACGCATAACGCATAACGCATAACGCATAACGCATAACGCATAACGCATAACGCATTACGCATAACGCATAACGCATAACGCATAACGCATAACGCATAATGCATAACGCATAACGCATAACGAATAACGCATAACTCATACCGTATAACGCATAACGCATAACGCATAAAGCATAACGCATAACGCATAACGCAAACGTATTACGCCCAACGCATAACGCATAACGAACAACGCATAACGCATAACGCATAACGCAAACGTATAACGCACAACGCATAACGCATAACGCAAACGTATAACGCATAACGCATAACGCATAACGCATAAAGCATAACGCATAACGCATAACTCATAACGCAAACGTATTACGCATAACGCATAACGCATAACGCATAACGCATAACGCATAACGCATAACGCATAACGCATAACGCATAACGCATAACGCATAACGTATAACGCATAACGCATAAAGCATAACGCATAACGCTTAATGCATAACGTATAACTCATAACGCATAACGCATAACGCATAACGCATAACGCATAACGCATAACGCATAACGCATAACGCATAACGCATAACGCATAACGCATAACGCATAACGCATAACGCATAACGCATAACGCATAACGCATAACGCATAACGCATAACGCATAACGCATAACGCATAACGCATAACGCATAACGCATAACGCATAACGCATAACGCATAACGCATAACGCATAACGCATAACGCATAACGCATAACGCATAACGCATAACGCATAACGCATAACGCATAACGCATAACGCATAACGCATAACGCATAACGCATAACGCATAACGCATAACGCATAACGTATAACGCATAACGCAATAACGCATAACGCATAACGCATAACTCATAACGCATAACGCATGGCGCATAACGCATAACGCATAACGCATAACTCATAACGCATAACTCATAACTCATAACGCATAACGCATAACGCATAACGCATAACGCATAACGCATAACGCATAACGCATAACGCATAACGCATAACACATAACGAATAACGCATAACTCATACCGTATAACGCATAACGCATAACGCATAAAGCATAACGCATAACGCATAACGCAAACGTATTACGCCCAACGCTTAACGCATAACGAACAACGCATAACGCATAACGCAAACGTATAACGCACAACGCATAACGCATAACGCAAACGTATAACGCATAACGCATAACGCATAACGCATAAAGCATAAAGCATAACGCATAACGCATAACGCATAACGCATAACGCAAACGTATTACGCATAACGCATAACGCATAACGCAAAATGCATAACGCATAAAGCATAACGCATAACGCTTAACGCATAACGTATAACTCATAACGCACAACGCAAAAAGCATAACGCATCACGCATAACGCATAACGCATAACGCATAACGAACAACGCATAACGCATAACGCATAATGCATAACGCATAACGCATAACGCAAACGTATTACGCCCAACGCATAACGCATAACGAACAACGCATAACGCATAACGCATAACGCAAACGTATAACGCACAACGCATAACGCATAACGCAAACGTATAACGCATAACGCATAACGCATAACGCATAACGCATAAAGCATAACGCATAACGCATAACGCATAACGCATAACGCAAACGTATTACGCATAACGCATAACGCATAACGCATAACGCAAAATGCATAACGCATGGCGCATAACGCAAAATGCATAACGCATAACGCATAACGCATAACGGATCACGCATAACGCATAAAGCATAACGCATAACGCATAACGCATAACGCATAACGCATAACGCATAACGCATAACGCATAACGCATAACGCATAACGCATAACGCATAACGCATAACGCATAACGCATAACGCATAACGCATAACGCATAACGCATAACGCATAACGCATAACGCATAACGCATAACGCATAACGCATAACGCATAACGCATAACGCATAACGCCTAACGCATAACGCATAACTCATACCGTATAACTCATAACTCATAACGCATAAAGCATAACGCATAACGCCTAACGCATAACGCAAACGCACAACGCATAACGCATAACGCATAATGCATAACGCATAACGCATAACGCATAACGCATAACGCATAACGCAAAATGCATAACGCATATAGCATAACGCATAACCCATAACCCATAACGCATAACGCATATCGCACAACGCACAACGCACAACACAGAACGCATAACGCATAACGCATAACGCATAACGCATAACGCATAACGCATAACGCATAAGGCATAACGCATAATGCATAACGCATAACGCATAACGCATAACGCATAACGCATAACGCATGACGCATAACGCATAACGCATAACGCAAACTGCATAACGCATATAGCATAACGCATAACCCATAACCCATAACGAATAACGCATATCGCACAACGCACAACGCACAACACAGAACGCATAAGGCATAACGCATAACGCATAACGCATAACGCATAACGCATAACGCATAACGCATAACGCATAACGCATAACGCATAACGCATAACGCATAACGCAAACGTATTACGCCCAACGCATAACGCATAACGAACAACGCATAACGCATAACGCATAACGCATAACATATAACGCATAACGCATAACGCATAACGTATAACTCATAACGCATAACGCATAAAGCATAACGTATAACGCAAAACGCATAACGCATAACGCAAAAGGCATAACGCATAACGTTAACGCATAACGCATAACGCATAACGTATAACTCATAACGCATAACGCATAAAGCATAACGTATAACGCAAAACGCATAACGCATAACGCATAACGCATAACGCATAACGCATAACGCATAACTCATACCCTATAACTCATAACTCATAACGCATAAAGCATAACGCATAACGCCTAACGCCTAACGCATAACGCAAACGCACAACGCATAACGCATAACGCATAATGCATAACGCATAACGCATAACGCATAACGCATAACGCAAAATGCATAACGCATATAGCATAACGCACAACCCATAACCCATAACGCATAACGCATATCGCACAACGCACAACGCATAACAGAGAACGCATAACGCATAACGCATAACGCATAACGCATAACGCATAACGCATAACGCATAACGCATAACGCATAACGCATAACGCATAACGCATAACGCATAACGCATAACGCATAACGCATAACGCATAACGCATAACGCATAACGAACAACGCATAACGCATAACGCATAACGCATAACGCATAACGCATAACGCATTACGCATAACGCATAACGCATAACGCATAACGCATAACGCATAATGCATAACGCATAACGCATAACGCATAACGCATAACATATAACGCATAACGCATAACGCATAACGCATAACGCATAACGCATAATGTATAACGCATAACGCAAAAGGCATAACGCATAACGTTAACGCATAACGCATAACGCATAACGCATAACGCATAACGCATAACGCATAACGCATAACGCATAACGCATAACGAATAACGCATAACTCATACCGTATAACGCATAACGCATAACGCATAAAGCATAACGCATAACGCATAACGCAAACGTATTACGCCCAACGCATAACGCATAACGAGCAACGCATAACGCATAACGCATAACGCAAACGTATAACGCACAACGCATAACGCATAACGCAAACGTATAACGCATAACGCATAACGCATAACGCATAAAGCATAACGCATAACGCATAACGCATAACGCAAACGTATTACGCATAACGCATAACGCATAACGCATAACGCATAACGCATAACGCATAACGCATAACGCATAACGCATAACGCATAACGCATAACGCATAACGCATAACGCATAACGCATAACGCATAACGCATAACGTATAACTCATAACCCATAACGCAAAAAGCATAACGCATCACGCATAACGCATAACGCATAACGCATAACGCATAACGCATAACGCATGGCGCATAACGCAAAATGCATAACGCATAACGCATAACGCATAACGCATAACGGATCACGCATAACGCATTAAGCATAACGCATAACGCTTAACGCATAACGTATAACTCATAACCCATAACGCAAAAAGCATAACGCATCACGCATAACGCATAACGCATAACGCATAACGTATAACGCATAACGCATAACGCATAACGCATAACGCATAACTCATAACGCATAACGCATGGCGCATAACGCAAAATGCATAACGCATAACGCATAACGCATAACGCATAATGGATCACGCATAACGCATAAAGCATAAAGCATAACGCTTAACGCATAACGCATAACGCATAACGCATAACGCATAACGCAAAATGCATAACGCATATAGCATAACACATAACCCATAACCCATAACGCATAACGCATATCGCACAACGCACAACGCACAACACAGAACGCATAGCGCATAACGCATAACGCATAACGCATAACGCACAACGCATAACGCAAACGTATTACGCCCAACGCATAACGCATAACGAACAACGCATAACGCATAACGCATAACGCATAACGCATAACGCATAACGCATAACGCATAACGCATTACGCATAACGCATAACGCATAACGCATAACGCATAACGCATAACGCATAACATATAACGCATAACGCATAACGCATAACGCATAGCGTATAACTCATAACGCATAACGCATAAAGCATAACGTATAACGCAAAACGCATAACGCATAACGCAAAAGGCATAACGCATAACGTTAACGCATAAAGCATAACACATAACGCATAACGTATAACTCATAACGCATAACGCATAAAGCATAACGTATAACGCAAAACGCATAACGCATAACGCATAACGCATAACGCATAACGAATAACGCATAACGCATAACGCATAACGCATAACGCATAACGCATAACGCATAACGCATAACGCATAACGCATAACGCATAACTCATACCCTATAACTCATAACTCATAACGCATAAAGCATAACGCATAACGCCTAACGCATAACGCAAACGCACAACGCATAACGCATAACGCATAATGCATAACGCATAACGCATAACGCATAACGCATAACGCAAAATGCATAACGCATATAGCATAACGCACAACCCATAACCCATAACGCATAACGCATATCGCACAACGAACAACGCACAACACAGAACGCATAACGCATAACGCATAACGCATAACGCATAACGCATAACGCATAACGCATAACGCATAACGCATAACGCATAACGCATAACGCATAACGCATAACGCATAACGCAAAATGCATAACGCATATAGCATAACGCACAACCCATAACCCATAACGCATAACGCATATCGCACAACGAACAACGCACAACACAGAACGCATAACGCATAACGCATAACGCATAACGCATAACGCATAACGCATAACGCATAACGCAAACGTATTACGCCGAACGCATAACGCATAACGAACAACGCATAACGCATAACGCATAACGCATAACGCATAACGCATAACGCATAACGCATAACGCATTACGCATAACGCATAACGCATAACGCATAACGCATAACGCATAATGCATAACGCATAACGCATAACGCATAACGCACAACATATAACGCATAACGCATAACGCATAACGCATAACGCATAACGTATAACTCATAACGCATAACGCATAAAGCATAACGTATAACGCAAAACGCATAACGCATAACGCAAAAGGCATAACGCATAACGTTAACGCATAACGCATAACGCATAACGCATAACGCATAACGCATAACGCATAACGAATAACGCATAACTCATACCGTATAACGCATAACGCATACCGCATAAAGCATAACGCATAACGCATAACGCAAACGTATTACGCCCAACGCATAACGCATAACGAACAACGCATAACGCATAACGCATAACGCAAACGTATAACGCACAACGCATAACGCATAACGCAAACGTATAACGCATAACGCATAACGCATAACGCATAAAGCATAACGCATAACGCATAACTCATAACGCAAACGTATTACGCATAACGCATAACGCATAACGCATAACGTATAACGCATAACGCATAACGCATAACGCATAACGCATAACGCATAACGCATAACGCATAACGCATAACGCATAACGCATAACGCATAACGCATAAAGCATAACGCATAACGCATAACGCATAACGCATAACGCATAATGCATAACGCATAACGCATAACGCATAACGCATAACGCATAACGCAAACGTATTACGCATAACGCATAACGCATTACGCATAACGCATAACGCATAACGCATAACGCATAACGCATAATGCATAACGCATAACGCATAACGAATAACGCATAACTCATACCGTATAACGCATAACGCATAACGCATAAAGCATAACGCATAACGCATAACGCAAACGTATTACGCCCAACGCATAACGCATAACGAACAACGCATAACGCATAACGCATAACGCAAACGTATAACGCACAACGCATAACGCATAACGCAAACGTATAACGCATAACGCATAACGCATAACGCATAAAGCATAACGAATAACGCATAACTCATACCGTATAACGCATAACGCATAACGCATAAAGCATAACGCATAACGCATAACGCATAACGCATAACGCATAACGCATAACGCATAACGCATAACGCAAACGTATTACGCCGAACGCATAACGCATAACGAACAACGCATAACGCATAACGCATAACGCATAACGCATAACGCATAACGCATAACGCATAACGCATTACGCATAACGCATAACGCATAACGCATAACGCATAACGCATAATGCAGAACGCATAACGCATAACGCATAACGCACAACATATAACGCATAACGCATAACGCATAACGCATAACGCATAACGTATAACTCATAACGCATAACGCATAAAGCATAACGTATAACGCAAAACGCATAACGCATAACGCAAAAGGCATAACGCATTACGTTAACGCATAACGCATAACGCATAACGCATAACGAATAACGCATAACTCATACCGTATAACGCATAACGCATAACGCATAAAGCATAACGCATAACGCATAACGCAAACGTATTACGCCCAACGCATAACGCATAACGAACAACGCATAACGCATAACGCATAACGCAAACGTATAACGCACAACGCATAACGCATAACGCAAACGTATAACGCATAACGCATAACGCATAACGCATAAAGCATAACGCATAACGCATAACTCATAACGCAAACGTATTACGCATAACGCATAACGCATAACGCATAACGTATAACGCATAACGCATAACGCATAACGCATAACGCATAACGCATAACGCATAACGCATAACGCATAACGCATAACGCATAACGCATAACGCATAACGCATAAAGCATAACGCATAACGCATAACGCATAACGCATAACGTATAACTCAAAACGCATAACACATAAAGCATAACGCATCACGCATAACGCATAACGCATAACGCATAACGCATAACGCATAACGCATAACGCATAACGCATAACGCATAACGCATAACGCAAAACGCATAACGCATAACGCATAACGCATAACGTATAACGCATAACGCATAAAGCATAACGCATAACGCTTAATGCATAACGTATAACTCATAACGCATAACGCATAACGCATAACGCATAACGCATAACGCATAACGCATAACGCATAACGCATAACGCATAACGCATAACGCATAACGCATAACGCATAACGCATAACGCATAACGCATAACGCATAACGCATAACGCATAACGCATAACGCATAACGCATAACGCATAACGCATAACGCATAACGCATAACGCATAACGCATAACGCATAACGCATAACGCATAACGCATAACGCATAACGCATAACGCATAACGCATAACGCATAACGTATAACGCATAACGCAATAACGCATAACGCATAACGCATAACTCATAACGCATAACGCATGGCGCATAACGCACAACGCATAACGCATAACTCATAACGCATAACGCATAACGCATAACGCATAACGCATAACGCATAACGCATAACGCATAACGCATAACGCATAACGCATAACGCATAACGCATAACGCATAACGCATAACACATAACGAATAACGCATAACTCATACCGTATAACGCATAACGCATAACGCATAAAGCATAACGCATAACGCATAACGCAAACGTATTACGCCCAACGCTTAACGCATAACGAACAACGCATAACGCATAACGCAAACGTATAACGCACAACGCATAACGCATAACGCAAACGTATAACGCATAACGCATAACGCATAACGCATAAAGCATAAAGCATAACGCATAACGCATAACGCATAACGCATAACGCAAACGTATAACGCATAACGCATAACGCATAACGCATAACGCAAAATGCATAACGCATAAAGCATAACGCATAACGCTTAACGCATAACGTATAACTCATAACGCACAACGCAAAAAGCATAACGCATCACGCATAACGCATAACGCATAACGCATAACGAACAACGCATAACGCATAACGCATAATGCATAACGCATAACGCATAACGCAAACGTATTACGCCCAACGCATAACGCATAACGAACAACGCATAACGCATAACGCATAACG
This sequence comes from Lasioglossum morio, assembly GCA_916610235.2. Lineage (NCBI taxonomy): Eukaryota > Metazoa > Arthropoda > Insecta > Hymenoptera > Halictidae > Lasioglossum > Lasioglossum morio. The sequence continues at coordinate 9,259 of CAKAJA020000587.1, read as the reverse complement.
CAAACGTATAACGCACAACGCATAACGCATAACGCAAACGTATAACGCATAACGCATAACGCATAACGCATAACGCATAACGCATAACGCATAACGCATAACGCATAACGCATAACGCATAACGCATAACGCATAACGCATTACGCATAACGCATAACGCATAACGCATAACGCATAACGCATAACGCATAACGCATAACGCATAACGCATAACGCCTAACGCATAAAGCATAACTCATACCGTATAACTCATAACTCATAACGCATAAAGCATAACGCATAACGCCTAACGCATAACGCAAACGCACAACGCATAACGCATAACGCATAATGCATAACGCATAACGCATAACGCATTACGCATAACGCATAACGCAAAATGCATAACGCATATAGCATAACGCATAACCCATAACCCATAACGCATAACGCATATCGCACAACGCACAACGCACAACACAGAACGCATAACGCATAACGCATAACGCATAACGCATAACGCATAACGCATAACGCATAACGCATAACGCATAACGCATAACGCATAACGCATAACGCATTACGCAAACGTATTACGCCCAACGCATAACGAATAACGAACAACGCATAACGCATAACGCATAACGCATAACGCATAACGCATAACGCATAACGCATAACGCAAACGCACAACGCATAAGGCATAACGCATAACGCATAACGCATAACGCATAACGCATAACGCATAACGCATAACGCATAACGCATAACGCATAACGCATAACGCATAACGCATAACGCATAACGCAAAATGCATAACGCATATAGCATAACGCATAACCCATAACCCATAACGAATAACGCATATCGCACAACGCACAACGCACAACACAGAACGCATAAGGCATAACGCATAACGCATAACGCATAACGCATAACGCATAACGCATAACGCATAACGCATAACGCATAACGCATAACGCATAACGCATAACGCATAACGCATAACGCAAACGTATTACGCCCAACGCATAACGCATAACGAACAACGCATAACGCATAACGCATAACGCATAACATATAACGCATAACGCATAACGCATAACGCATAACGTATAACTCATAACGCATAACGCATAACGCATAACGTATAACGCAAAACGCATAACGCATAACGCAAAAGGCATAACGCATAACGTTAACGCATAACGCATAACGCATAACGTATAACTCATAACGCATAACGCATAAAGCATAACGTATAACGCAAAACGCATAACGCATAACGCATAACGCATAACGCATAACGCATAACGCATAACTCATACCCTATAACTCATAACTCATAACGCATAAAGCATAACGCATAACGCCTAACGCATAACGCAAACGCACAACGCATAACGCATAACGCATAATGCATAACGCATAACGCATAACGCATAACGCATAACGCATAACGCATAACGCAAAATGCATAACGCATATAGCATAACGCACAACCCATAACCCATAACGCATAACGCATATCGCACAACGCACAACGCATAACAGAGAACGCATAACGCATAACGCATAACGCATAACGCATAACGCATAACGCATAACGCATAACGCATAACGCATAACGCATAACGCATAACGCATAACGCATAACGCATAACGAACAACGCATAACGCATAACGCATAACGCATAACGCATAACGCATAACGCATTACGCATAACGCATAACGCATAACGCATAACGCATAACGCATAACGCATAACGCATAACGCATAACGCATAACGCATAACATATAACGCATAACGCATAACGCATAACGCATAACGCATAACGCATAATGTATAACGCATAACGCAAAAGGCATAACGCATAACGTTAACGCATAACGCATAACGCATAACGCATAACGCATAACGCATAACGCATAACGCATAACGCATAACGCATAACGCATAACGCATAACTCATACCGTATAACGCATAACGCATAACGCATAAAGCATAACGCATAACGCATAACGCAAACGTATTACGCCCAACGCATAACGCATAACGAGCAACGCATAACGCATAACGCATAACGCAAACGTATAACGCACAACGCATAACGCATAACGCAAACGTATAACGCATAACGCATAACGCTTAACGCATAAAGCATAACGCATAACGCATGACGCATAACGCAAACGTATTACGCATAACGCATAACGCATAACGCATAACGCATAACGCATAACGCATAACGCATAACGCATAACGCATAACGCATAACGCATAACGCATAAAGCATAACGCATAACGGATAACGCATAACGCATAACGCATAACGTATAACTCATAACCCATAACGCAAAAAGCATAACGCATCACGCATAACGCATCACGCATAACGCATAACGCATAACGCATAACGCATGGCGCATAACGCAAAATGCATAACGCATAACGCATAACGCATAACGCATAACGGATCACGCATAACGCATTAAGCATAACGCATAACGCTTAACGCATAACGTATAACTCATAACCCATAACGCAAAAAGCATAACGCATCACGCATAACGCATAACGCATAACGCATAACGCATAACGCATAACGCATAACGCATAACGCATAACGCATAACTCATAACGCATAACGCATGGCGCATAACGCAAAATGCATAACGCATAACGCATAACGCATAACGCATAATGGATCACGCATAACGCATAAAGCATAACGCATAACGCATAACGCATAACGCATAACGCATAACGCATAACGCATAACGCAAAATGCATAACGCATATAGCATAACGCATAACCCATAACCCATAACGCATAACGCATATCGCACAACGCACAACGCACAACACAGAACGCATAGCGCATAACGCATAACGCATAACGCATAACGCATAACGCATAACGCGTAACGCAAACGTATTACGCCCAACGCATAACGCATAACGAACAACGCATAACGCATAACGCATAACGCATAACGCATAACGCATAACGCATAACGCATTACGCATAACGCATAACATATAACGCATAACGCATAACGCATAACGCATAGCGTATAACTCATAACGCATAACGCATAAAGCATAACGTATAACGCAAAACGCATAACGCATAACGCAAAAGGCATAACGCATAACGTTAACGCATAAAGCATAACACATAACGCATAACGTATAACTCATAACGCATAACGCATAAAGCATAACGTATAACGCAAAACGCATAACGCATAACGCATAACGCATAACGCATAACGCATAACGCATAACGCATAACGCATAACGCATAACGCATAACGCATAACGCATAACGCATAACGCATAACGCATAACGCATAACTCATACCCTATAACTCATAACTCATAACGCATAAAGCATAACGCATAACGCCTAACGCATAACGCAAACGCACAACGCATAACGCATAACGCATAATGCATAACGCATAACGCATAACGCATAACGCATAACGCATAACGCATAACGCATAACGCAAAATGCATAACGCATATAGCATAACGCACAACCCATAACCCATAACGCATAACGCATATCGCACAACGAACAACGCACAACACAGAACGCATAACGCATAACGCATAACGCATAACGCATAACGCATAACGCATAACGCATAACGCATAACGCATAACGCATAACGCATAACGCATAACGCATAACGCATAACGCAAAATGCATAACGCATATAGCATAACGCACAACCCATAACCCATAACGCATAACGCATATCGCACAACGAACAACGCACAACACAGAACGCATAACGCATAACGCATAACGCATAACGCATAACGCATAACGCATAACGCATAACGCATAACGCAAACGTATTACGCCGAACGCATAACGCATAACGAACAACGCATAACGCATAACGCATAACGCATAACGCATAACGCATAACGCATAACGCATAACGCATAACGCATAACGCATAACGCATAACGCATAACGCATAACGCATAATGCATAACGCATAACGCATAACGAATAACGCATAACTCATACCGTATAACGCATAACGCATACCGCATAAAGCATAACGCATAACGCATAACGCAAACGTATTACGCCCAACGCATAACGCATAACGAACAACGCATAACGCATAACGCATAACGCAAACGTATAACGCACAACGCATAACGCATAACGCAAACGTATAACGCATAACGCATAACGCATAACGCATAAAGCATAACGCATAACGCATAACTCATAACGCAAACGTATTACGCATAACGCATAACGCATAACGCATAACGTATAACGCATAACGCATAACGCATAACGCATAACGCATAAAGCATAACGCATCACGCATAACGCATAACGCATAACGCATAACGCATAACGCATAACGCATAACGCATAACGCATAACGCATAACGCATAAAGCATAACGCATAACGCATAACGCAAACGTATTACGCCCAACGCATAACGCATAACGCATAACGCATAACGCATAACGCATAACGCATAACGCATAACGCATAACGCATAACGCATAACGCATCACGCATAACGCATAACGCATAACGAATAACGCATAACGCATAACGCATAACGCATAACGCAAACGTATTACGCCCAACGCATAACGCATAACGCATAACGAACAACGCATAACGCATAACGCATAACGCATAACGTATTACGCATAACGCATAACGCATAACGCATAACGCATAACGCATAACGCATAACGCATAACGCATAACGCATAACGCATAACGCATAACGCATAACGCATAACGCATAACGCATAACGCATAACGCAAACGTATTACGCCCAACGCATAACGCATAACGAACAACGCATAACGCATAACGCATAACGCATAATGGATCACGCGTAACGCATAAAGCATAACGCATAACGCATAACGCATAACGCATAACGCATAACGCATAACGCATCACGCATAACGCATAACGCATAACGCATAACGCATAACGCATAACGCATAACGCATAACGCAAACGTATTACGCCCAACGCATAACGCATAACGAACAACGCATAACGCATAACGCATAACGCATAACGTATTACGCATAACGCATAACGCATAACGCATAACGCATAACGCATAACGCATAACGCATCACGCATAACGCATAACGCATAACGCATAACGCATAACGCATAACGCATAACGCATAACGCATAACGCATAACGCAAATGTATTACGCCCAACGCATAACGCATAACGAACAACGCATAACGCATAACGCATAACGCATAACGTATTACGCATAACGCATAACGCATAACGCATAACGCATAACGCATAACGCATAACTCATCACGCATAACGCATAACGCATAACGCATAACGCATAACGCATAACGCATAACGCATAACGCATAACGCATAACGCAAACGTATTACGCCCAACGCATAACGCATAACGAACAACGCATAACGCATAACGCATAACGCATAACGCATAACGCATAACGCATAACGCATAACGCATCACGCATAACGCATAACGCATAACGAATAACGCATAACGCATAACGCATAACGCATAACGCAAACGTATTACGCCCAACGCATAACGCATAACGCATAACGAACAACGCATAACGCATAACGCATAACGCATAACGTATTACGCATAACGCATAACGCATAACGCATAACGCATAACGCATAACGCATAACGCATAACGCATAACGCATAACGCATAACGCATAACGCATAACGCATAACGCATAACGCATAACGCATAACGCAAACGTATTACGCCCAACGCATAACGCATAACGAACAACGCATAACGCATAACGCATAACGCATAATGGATCACGCGTAACGCATAAAGCATAACGCATAACGCATAACGCATAACGCATAACGCATAACGCATAACGCATCACGCATAACGCATAACGCATAACGCATAACGCATAACGCATAACGCATAACGCATAACGCAAACGTATTACGCCCAACGCATAACGCATAACGAACAACGCATAACGCATAACGCATAACGCATAACGTATTACGCATAACGCATAACGCATAACGCATAACGCATAACGCATAACGCATAACGCATCACGCATAACGCATAACGCATAACGCATAACGCATAACGCATAACGCATAACGCATAACGCAAATGTATTACGCCCAACGCATAACGCATAACGAACAACGCATAACGCATAACGCATAACGCATAACGTATTACGCATAACGCATAACGCATAACGCATAACGCATAACGCATAACGCATAACTCATCACGCATAACGCATAACGCATAACGCATAACGCATAACGCATAACGCATAACGCATAACGCATAACGCATAACGCAAACGTATTACGCCCAACGCATAACGCATAACGAACAACGCATAACGCATAACGCATAACGCATAACGTATTACGCATAACGCATAACGCATAACGCATAACGCATAACGCATAACGCATAACGCATAACGCATAACGCATAACGCATCACGCATAACGCATAACGCATAACGTATAACGCATAACGCATAACGCATAACGCATAACGCAAACGTATTACGCCCAACGCATAACGCATAACGAACAACGCATAACGCATAACGCATAACGCATAATGGATCACGCGTAACGCATAAAGCATAACGCATAACGCTTAACGCATAACGTATAACTCATAACGCACAACGCAAAAAGCATAACGCATCACGCGTAACGCATAAAGCATAACGCATAACGCTTAACGCATAACGTATAACTCATAACGCACAACGCAAAAAGCATAACGCATAACGCATAACGCATAACGCATAACGCATAACGAACAACGCATAACGCATAACGCATAATGCATAACGCATAACGCATAACGCAAACGTATTACGCCCAACGCATAACGCATAACGAACAACGCATAACGCATAACGCATAACGCAAACGTATAACGCACAACGCATAACGCATAACGCAAACGTATAACGCATAACGCATAACGCATAACGCATAACGCATAACGCATAACGCATAACGCATAACGCATAACGCAAACGTATTACGCATAACGCATAACGCATAACGCATAACGCAAAATGCATAACGCATGGCGCATAACGCAAAATGCATAACGCATAACGCATAACGCATAACGGATCACGCATAACGCATAAAGCATAACGCATAACGCATAACGCATAACGCATAACGCATAACGCATAACGCATAACGCATAACGCATAACGCATAACGCATAACGCATAACGCATAACGCATAACGCATAACGCATAACGCATAACGCATAACGCATAACGCATAACGCATAACGCATAACGCATAACGCATAACGCATAACGCATAACGCATAACGCATAACGCATAACGCATAACGCATAACGCATAACGCATAACGCCTAACGCATAACTCATACCGTATAACTCATAACTCATAACGCATAAAGCATAACGCATAACGCCTAACGCATAACGCAAACGCACAACGCATAACGCATAACGCATAATGCATAACGCATAACGCATAACGCATAACGCATAACGCATAACGCAAAATGCATAACGCATATAGCATAACGCATAACCCATAACCCATAACGCATAACGCATATCGCACAACGCACAACGCACAACACAGAACGCATAACGCATAACGCATAACGCATAACGCATAACGCATAACGCATAACGCATAACGCATAACGCATAACGCATTACGCAAACGTATTACGCCCAACGCATAACGAATAACGAACAACGCATAACGCATAACGCATAACGCATAACGCATAACGCATAACGCATAACGCATAACGCAAACGCACAACGCATAAGGCATAACGCATAATGCATAACGCATAACGCATAACGCATAACGCATAACGCATAACGCATAACGCATAACGCATAACGCATAACGCAAAATGCATAACGCATATAGCATAACGCATAACCCATAACCCATAACGAATAACGCATATCGCACAACGCACAACGCACAACACAGAACGCATAAGGCATAACGCATAACGCATAACGCATAACGCATAACGCATAACGCATAACGCATAACGCATAACGCATAACGCATAACGAACAACGCATAACGCATAACGCATAACGCATAACGCATAACGCATAACGCATAACGCATAACGCATAACGCATAACGCATAACGCATAACGCATAACGCATAACGAACAACGCATAACGCATAACGCATAACGCATAACGCATAACGCATAACGCATTACGCATAACGCATAACGCATAACGCATAACGCATAACGCATAATGCATAACGCATAACGCATAACGCATAACGCATAACATATAACGCATAACGCATAACGCATAACGCATAACGCATAACGCATAGTGTATAACGCATAACGCAAAAGGCATAACGCATAACGTTAACGCATAACGCATAACGCATAACGCATAACGCATAACGCATAACGCATACCGCATAACGCATAACGAATAACGCATAACTCATACCGTATAACGCATAACGCATAACGCATAAAGCATAACGCATAACGCATAACGCAAACGTATTACGCCCAACGCATAACGCATAACGAGCAACGCATAACGCATAACGCATAACGCAAACGTATAACGCACAACGCATAACGCATAACGCAAACGTATAACGCATAACGCATAACGCATAACGCATAAAGCATAACGCATAACGCATAACGCATAACGCAAACGTATTACGCATAACGCATAACGCATAACGCATAACGCATAACGCATAACGCATAACGCATAACGCATAACGCATAACGCATAAAGCATAACGCATAACGGATAACGCATAACGCATAACGCATAACGTATAACTCATAACCCATAACGCAAAAGCATAACGCATCACGCATAACGCATAACGCATAACGCATAACGCATAACGCATAACGCATGGCGCATAACGCAAAATGCATAACGCATAACGCATAACGCATAACGCATAACGGATCACGCATAACGCATTAAGCATAACGCATAACGCTTAACGCATAACGTATAACTCATAACCCATAACGCAAAAAGCATAACGCATCACGCATAACGCATAACGCATAACGCATAACGTATAACGCATAACGCATAACGCATAACGCATAACGCATAACTCATAACGCATAACGCATGGCGCATAACGCAAAATGCATAACGCATAACGCATAACGCATAACGCATAATGGA